>CAUYSK010093453.1:0-24886 GCA_963575035.1 Avahi laniger
GAAAAAATAATCATTGACAACAAAGAAAAGAAATATCCAACATATGTCATGAACAACATAGGGACAATACTTATACAAGCAGAAAACACACAGATATTTTTATAGGCCACAGTTATATGCTAAATTTATATATAAATTGAACATCATATGTCTCTAAGTGCACAGAGTTGAAAATGATCATCCCAAGTATATCAAGGTTAAAAAGCAAAAATATAATTATTTGACCTAATAAAACATACTTTAAAAAAAGAAACACAGTAATATGAAATTGAAAGACAGAATAAGAAAAATTTTATTCAAAAAATACTGAATACAATGAAGATATATTATTGAAAAATAAGCATTTACATATCTACAATTTTCAATTGTGTGCATCTATGAAGAGAAGCTACTTTAATCATTGCCTTTCAATGTATGGCATTAAAATTTCACATAATATGCATCATAATCATTAATAAAATGCTCCTATAAAAAATTCAAACAAACATTTAAAAAAATCTATCTTATTATTTTATGAATATATTGACACTATTTTTACACATGTAATGACTATAGTATAGTCTTCAGAAGGTAAGTAAAGTTTTATGTTTTTAAATAAAGGAATAACTTGGCCCGGTGCGGTGGCTCACGCCTGTAATCCTAGCTCTCTGGGAGGCTGAGGCGGGCGGATTGGTTGAGCTCAGGAGTTCAAAACCAGCCTGAGCAAGAGCGAGACCCCGTCTCTACTAAAAATACAAAGAAATTAATTGGACAACTAAAAATATATAGAAAAAATTAGCCGGACATGGTGGCGCATGCCTGTAGTCCCAGCTACTCGGGAGGCTGAGGCAGGAGGATCGCTTGAGCCCAGGAGTTTGAGGTTGCTGTGAGCTAGGATGATGCCATGGCACTCTAGCCTGGGCAACACAGTGAGACTGTCTCAAAAAAAAAAAAAAAAAAAGATGTACTTAGACTCTTAACAGGTAAATTTGGGGCTTCTTTTATTTGGGGTGTGGGGTGGGAAAGGATATATATATTTGGGTGGCAAAAAAGACATAGTAGAAATTTAAATATACGAGGATTCTCTAGTTTTGAGAGCTCTCAAGGAGGGGCACACATTACAGGAGACGATTTACAGAATATGTTTACAACTGAATTCATTTCTTCAGCACATTTTTTCATTGAAAATGTCATCTCTGATGTCACCCTTTTACATCTTGAAAAATTTGCCATTTTAGACATGGAAATGCTAATGAATAGTTTTTGAGAAGAATCTTCCTTGTCTTTTGCTTTAAATTTACTTAATTGACAGTATCATGAGCTTTTTTTAAACCTTATGGCTGCCTAAGTCCTACTGGAAACAGGCAACGGAAAGTTTCCAGTGACGAAGGTCACCTAGCCCTGCCACTTACATGTAGTTGCCACTGAACATTATTTCCATGAGGTATGAGGTATATAATTAGCAGAGGGTCAGTAAACAAGAGTTTAAAGAATGTGATTATAGAAGCGGAGAAGTCGTTTCAGTCAAGTTTGTAAAATCTAGTGCATGTGGGTGTTTAGGAAAGGAGCCCAAGATGACCAGTGATAAACCGGACCACATCCCTGATTGCAGCTGCCTTCGTGCCCTCTTTAGAAACTCACAGCCAAAGGTTAAGGCCTCAGGTACACGTATTTAACCATGGGTTCTGTGCTAAGTGCCTTACATACTTTGTCTCTTAATTCTCAGAACAATCCTATAAAGTAGGCCTTTACATTTCCATTTCATGGATAAGGAAACTGAGGCAAAGAGAGTTAAGTCATGTTAAAGTATAATTTTTGAAAGGATAAAATCATAACTCTCAGGCAAACATAAAAAGGGCATGTGTCAAATATTTCATTGAACTCATTAATTAATGACAGAACAAGTGAGAAGTTATGAACAAAGAGTACTTGAGAAGCTATGGTGGTTATCAGCAATTAAGATAAGATTGCCGAACTAGATATAAAATTGGTTAATGTGCAGCAGGCCATCAATATTTGGGATTGTCTGTTTCCTTGGATGGAAATTATTTGCATTTCTACTAGACAGAAATTTACAAATTAACAAGTAAATTCTCTAAGTATGGGCCCTTAAATCAATAAAATTAGGTGAATTAAGTACAGATCTATACAATCCTTGAAGGCCTTTGTATCCATATGCTATTGAAAGGATTTGCCTTATTTTCTGGCCTTATTTCCAAGTTTGGAGAATTTTTCTGACAGTAACCTAGCCCCAGGTCCCACGAATATTAGCTAGTGGAGCAGAGATTTGAACCTGAGTCACTGCAACTCCACAGTCCTGTACTCAGCCCTTCGTTAGAATGCAGCAGTGAGTTAGTTTTTCTTTTATTTTTAAAGAATGTTGAAATCTATTAGGTTTATGCAGATAATTCTCTTTCATAGCCAAGACATCTCCGAGGCATAAGGATTCTCTGGATGGCAAAATTATCCAACTCGGTCAATAAATATCTATCTGAAGTAATAACACCTTTTGTGTCTGCTGTAGAGGAGACTGCTGACACCACAGACTCCAAGAACATGAATATCGCATTAAAAATGATACCGAAACAGCACTTCATTTTTACCTCTGTCTTTTTCTATATTGAAACATTAGAAAAATAGAAAGATTTAGGCTGAAAGCATATTCTTTTTTTTTTTAATTTTAGCATATTATGGAGGTACAGATGTTTAGGTTATGTATGTTGCTCTTTCCCCTGCTCCGCTCTCAAGTCCGAGTTTCAAGTGTGTCCATCCCCCACGGGTGCTCATTGCACTCTTTGTGTGTGCATATATCCATTCCCTCCTCTCCCCTCTCCCCTGCCCAACATCCAATAGATGTTATTCTTATATGTGCACTTTCGTGTTGATCAGTTAATACCAATCTGATGGTGAGTACATGTGATGCTTGTTTTTCCATTCTTGGGATATTTCACGTAGTAGGATGCGTTCCAGCTCTATCCAGGAGTATTCAAGAGGTGCTATATCACCATTGTTTCTTAAAGCTGAATAGTACTCCATGGTATACATATACCACATTTTATTAATCCACTCATGTATTGATGGACACTTGGGTTGTTTCCACATCTTTGCAGTTGTGAATTGTGAGAAGCATCAATTTTTATTTAATGTTGAGCTTTATACTGTTGGACTTATGAAGTAAATTGGAGTCTCATCTACTCATTTCATAAATATCCAATATCTAACCCTCAGAGAGATGAAGTAAATTAGCCACAGTCAGAAACGTCAGTGGTGGAGTCAGGACAGGGACCCAGGTGGTCTCTGATTTACATCCCAGCGTTATTTATTTACATTCTAAAAAAACTTCCCCATCAGTCACATTCTCAGTGTACTTCTGTGTTGCTGCATTTTATTGGCCATTTGGCTGTGATGCTATTAATGAAAAGGGAACATCCGCAGTTTCTTTAGCCATTTAAGCACCTCACCCAGGAATGACTTCATTATGGATATCCTAAATCTAAGGGCCAATGTTGTGTGAAACAGTTCTCTGAGATACATATTCAGCTGCTCTCAGCATCAATCAGTAATCTCCAGGCTCTGCTATATGCTCATGTAATTAATCAACAAGAGATTGACACCAACATTTGTGAGTAAGATTTGGAACTGAGGTGGAGGAAATTTGGTCCTTGTTTGTCAGGAAATCTCAGTCTAATGGGGAAGACATACATGTTACTCATGACAGGAGTCTGACTATAAGTGATACAGTCCTTTGTGTCAAAAGGTTCCTAGCTTGATTTAGGAAAAACAGAAAACAAACATATATAAAAAACATACACACAGACACATATATCACAGTCACATACACATACATCAAATTGTTACGTATAAACAACAAATAACTGCAATGAATAAATCTATGAATTGGAGTTTTATATTGTTATTTTAAAAAGTGTTATGTCTTTAAGTGAACCCATATACCTAGTTAAATGAGGAGGCTAGCTGCACTTGAGTTTCTCCTACATAATGCAGGGTGTATTTAAGTTCAGATATTGTTCTCATCTGATGTGGATGCTGATAATTTTGATGATGGCAGATCATTCCACTTAAAACAAATGTTCAGCTGACAGTAGGGGTACAAATTGAAACTTATTCTTCAATTTCCTTTATATAGTGTTATTACTTAGTATTTACCCTTGACATAGGAAAAAGACTGGGGGAAGTGGTAAAGAAACTAATTGTTATTGAGTACCTGTTGTATACCACAAACTTTATATAAATTATTCTTACAACAATCTTGTAAGATCTGTATTATCCCAATATTAACGATAAGATAACTGAGACTGAGATGGTATTGGAAATCAGATCTATCTGATTCATAACCCCATGCTCCTACAATATCACAATAATAACCATTTTGAAATATTCTATTTAGGTTCAGACCCATTGGAGTGGGGCATGGGCACTGGAGTTTTTCAAAATCCTTGGGCAAAAAATCCAAACAGTTCAATTATTTTTAAACTATTTTGATAAATGACATATGGACAATGAGTAAAATTTGAGGAAAGCAACATATTTAAGCTAAGCCAGAATTTGCTTTTAATGAGCTTGTCCTAGGGTTTTCTTTATTTCTGATCAAACAGTGAGATTTTATCCTCATTAATATTCATCAGAGAGCAACATTATTTTTCCTGGATTTAAATCTCCTTTGGTTGAGACATGTAACCAATCACACATGCACTCCTTTGGTTGAGTGCATGTAACCACGTGACTCTTATCTTTAAACAATAGTTTGGATAAAGATAAGAGTAAAATGGGGCACATAAAATAGATATGAACTAAAATTCAGAGAAATTTCTGATTAGTTTCAGGCAATGAGAGTTCTAGACAAACAGTGAAAATTTAGATTTAACGGCAAGTGGGGAAGGGGTACATTATACTTTTTGTGAAAAACAGCTATAGAGTGTTGACATATTCATCATGAATTCTCTTTTGTTAATGAAGTCTCTAGAGTGGCAATGTGAGAGACATCAAATCTCCATGAAGAACACTTATTATAACATTTTAAATCTTTTCTGAATAGATGCCTTTTCAGTAAGCCCTCACTTACCTGCCTTATTCTAGTAAACATTCAGTACAAAATCACCCTTTTAGAAAGTTCTGATGTTAAGTGAGTGATGAAACTAATCCAGGAGTAAAGTTACACCACTCCCCTCCTTACAAGGATATGGTGTGGACATTGGCTTCTGATGGGACTTTTTAACCATTGTTTTCTTTCTTAGTAAGTAGATGATATTATCAGTTGAAATTCAAATAAATTACATGCATAGTAACTTAAGTTACATTCCAATAAAATCTCAACTAAGTTAAATGTAATTAACTTAGACCCTTAGTTATACCAAATTATGGTTTGTTGTTATTGCTTGTCCCTTCAGGAAAGAAGAAGAAAAATAAGTAAAATGATGTCATATCAGGTATTAAGTGAAACAAAAATATCTCCATAGGATGTCTTGGGTTCAATACAATTACAACTCAGTGTCCTATATTTTCTGTATCTTCATCTGTGTTCCTAAGGTCTGGGACAGTAAATACTGAAACTCATGGCCGGGCGTGGTGGCTCACGCCTGTAATCCTAGCACTCTGGGAGGCTGAGGCGGGAGGATTGTTTGAGCTCAGGAATTTGAGACCAGCCTGAGCAAGAGCAAGACCTTGTCTCTACTAAAAATAGAAAGAAATTAGCTGGACAACTAAAAATATATAGAAAATATTAGCCGGGCATCGTGGCACCTGCCTGTAGTCCCAGATACTCAGAATGCTGAGGCAGCAGGATTGCTAGAACCCAGGAGTTTGAGGTTACTGTGAGCTAGGCTGATGCCACGGCACTCTAGCTCAGGCAACGCAGTGAGACTCTGTCTCAAAAAAAAAAAAAATACTGAAACTCAGAATGATGATCCTTTAAGAGCCCGAGGCAACAAGGAATGATTCAGTTTTATCCTTTATTTATTTATTTTTTGTCTTTATGACCTTCTTTGTGGTGCAGTTTTATCCTTTAGATTCTATTTTCTAAGGCAAAGAAGTATACTAACGTATTATGGAAAGAATTTCCAACCAAAATAAAAGGTGAATTATAAAGGATTTTCACAAGAATGACAGAACCTTAGAAAGGTAGAACAATGGACTGAAATTAACAAGATGAAGTATAATAATGAGTAATGAAAAGTTTTGTACTCAACTACCCGCTACCCCCGCCACCAAAAGGCTCAGGTGAGGAAGCCAAGGATGAAGTTACTACTTGTGAAAAAGCCTAAAGGTTTTAGTTGACTGTAATGGTAAAACCAGTCAATGCTGATGTTGCAACCAAAAAGTTAATGTAATCCAAGAGTAAATTGTATCTTTTCTAGAAGGTTACTGTCCCACTATTCTTTGTGCCCTTTAGTCACTTTATATAACACCATGTTTTTTGGAGAAGGAGGCATCTTAGGGAGAATATTGACAAATGGTTTTGATAAATAAAGATGACCAGAATGGCTAATAGTTTCAATAAGCAATAGTTGAAGGAACTGAGGGTATCAAAACTGAGTTGAAGATAGAAAGCATACAGCCCTTTTATAATTTATGACATGCTGACATACTGATGACAATAGATTTATTTTGTCTGGCTCCAGAGGCTCTCGCTATGACCAACAGAGTTTAAAAGATAGAAACATGTGTGTGTTCTATGATCTGATTCCTGCACTCTACAGGGAGTTGTATTAAATGACCTTGCAGATCCCTTCAAGTTATGACATTCAAGCTTCTGAAATGTATCCAGCTGATTGTTAATCCTCCCCTCACCTCAGCCCATATACAAAATTCATTTGTCTGGAAAAGAACAAAATCATACCAAGTCAATTTAAGCTTTATTTCTTCACACCAAATATAGGCATTTCTGCACTTTTCTGGTCACCGTGTTGCTTTTTCTTCATCTGTTTGATTTTTCTTTCTATCTTTGTCTGTTGTTCTCTCCTTCTCTTCCAATTTTTAAATTTTTTTTGGAAATGCCTTTATTTAAACTTGGTGAGACCTAAATTACAAAACAGTTATACAGTATTAAGACCATCTCCAGCATTGTGGGATGACTATGAGGACATAAATCTTTTTGAATTGTGGATTTTAAAATGTTTCTTCCTGTCCGGAAACTAAAGTTTAAGTCTTGGTAAGTTTTAGGTAAATTTTTAAAATATTTGAAAAAATAGAATGACAGTTTTGATTCCTAAGAAAGGAATGGTTAAAAAAAAAGACTATTATTTTGTAGTTTTTAAGGCATTGATAGCAGCAGCAGTAGCAGCAAATAGATTCTTTGCCTAGGGTAAACACAGTGACCATGGCAAGGGGTTGCCTGACAGATGGGCATTAGGTCATCCCATAATCTCCATTAGCTCTGCCCTGCCCAATCCAAAAGCACTTTAGGCTAATAGTGTCTCAGCTTAATTGGTAGAAGAAATGTGTAGTCTACCACTATAAAAATAGACCAACCTTACTAAGCACATGAAATGATGTTCAATGTCACTAGTCGTCACTTAAATGTAAATTAAAACCATAGTGAGATGCCACTATACACCCACCAGAATGGCTAAAATTAAATAGACTGACAAGACCAAGTCTCTGTGAGTATGTGAAACAAAATGAGACTCTTATACTTTGTTGGCTAGAATATAAAATGTTACAACCACTTTAGAAAACTGGTATTTTCTTCTGATTAAACATACACCTACCTTGTGACCCAGCAGTTGACTCTTAGTTACTTTTCCCAGGAGAAATGAAAGCATATGTCCACAAAAACTTTTAGAATAATAATTTAAGCCACTTTATATTATTGATACTTTCAAGATGAAAACAACCCATGTGCTCCTAAGCAGGAGAATGAATAAATGAATTATTCTATCTCCATTCATTGAAATATATACTACAACATAGATTAACGTTACATATACAAGGTTAAGTGAAAGAAACCAGACACAGAAGACCACATACTGTATTATTCCATTTAAATGAATGTCAAGAACAGGCAAAAGAATCAAAATGGTAGTTGCCTGGGCCAGGGGTTGTGATGAGGAATTGACTGAGAAGGGGTAGCAAGGGGACATTCTTCTGGGATAATGAAAATATTGCATATCTTGATTTGGATCTTAGTTAAAGGGGTATGTATATTTGTCAAAACTCATTACATTGTACCCTTAATACATGTGTGTTTCTCTATACATAAATTTTATATCAATAAAAACAAAAAATAGGCCAATCTTTAGGAAATATAACCTTTAATGTATAATAAAAGTGAAAACCATGTGCTTAGCTTGATATGGAGATGCAGCTTTGAGACAAGTTCCCTAGGTAAGTCCCCACACAGATCACAATAGCTAAACTCCTTTACCCTACAGAAACTCTGAAGTTGCCACTGGCTTGACTCCCATGGACATTAACTGCCAAGAGAAGGATATGTACTTTAGAGGCCAAAAGACCCCTAAATGGTCTGGATATTTGGCCATTGAAATATGTACCCAGTCTAAAGGAGAATCTAATGAATAGAAGGAATTCTCAGAAATGAAAATTTGACAGGTATGGAGAGATCAAAGCCTTCCATATGACTTTTTATGGAAACCGGAAGCCATTTGTTAGTAAGGAAAGAGTATGGCTTCAGAGCCAGACAAGTTCTGGGTTAGAAAAAGCCATACCTTTTTAGGTACTTAAGCCTTCATTTGTGAAACGGAGCTCATAGTATCTCTTATGAACAATTGAATTGAGGATTATAGGCAATAAATATAAATCATGTAGTTCTGTGGGAAATAATTTCAGTGACCCATACATGGGTAAATGAGAGCTAATATTAACATTGCTCTACCTTCTGCTATTGACAGCAGAATAGCTCCTACACTTACATGTTTCTGTCCCTGCTCATATTATCAGCCTTCTCCTAATGAAAACTCCCCTTTCCTCTTCAATTTCATATATATATATATGTGTGTATATATATGAAATATATATATATATATGTATCTCCTTAGGCTCCGACTATTTTAAACTTATAGAGAACTATCTTCCCTTCCCTGTTAGGCCTGGCAGATTCCCCCCAACAACCTTTCCCTCTGCCTAGGCCTACACATATCTTCCTTATAGACATCTGATAGAGTAGTGCAAATTACATGCCCTTTGGAATTATACAGATTTTGGTTCAAGTCCTGGTTTTTCCAATTAATAACTGCAATTTTGGGTAGGTAACTTAAGCTCACTGAGGTTCACTTTTCTCACCCATAAAGTGAAGAAAATAATAGTGTCTACCTCACAAGATTAATTATGTATGTATAAGATGCCTAGAATGCCTAGATGCCTAGAATGATGCCTAGCTCATAGCAAGTGGAACTTAATATTATTAGGATCAAAGGTCCTGATCTTGTCCATCTGTAGGTGGACCCACTTGCTTGTACTTGTTTTCCTTTTGAATGAGTTAGTTATCTGCCTTCCTATTTCAACTCTATTCTTTGTTGCCTGGTCCCCAGTTTGAACTAATCACTCCACATACAGTCAGTCTGTGCTATGCCTGAGCCCTTGACTTGTCCAGGCTTGGATAGCATAGCTGATTTGTTCCTTCTTGTTTAAGTTAACAACCGATACTATGATATAGGATTTTCCTCTTGGCCTGCTTTGTCCTAGTATCACCCTCAATTCAACACCAACATTGAATTGCTATTTACTTTTCCCTGTGTTTTAGATTCCCAATTGTATCCTATTCTGTTATGAAAAAAAGGCTATGGTCTTCTGCATTTGTTGTTCTTCTTAGTGGCAAGTAAATGTTCAGTCAAAATCCATTTTCTGATCACTACAGAAAAGACACTGCCAATGTACTGCACAGTCAAAGGTAGTAGTCACTGCCACATCTAGATATTTAAATTTAAATTTAAAATAATTAAAACCAAATCATATTATAAATTCAGTTGCTCAGTTGCCCTAGCCTTATTTTAAGAGTGCAATAGCCACATGTGTCTGGTGGCTACTGTTATAAGAAAGCTCAAATATGGGGTCTAGACTAGGACATTATAAGATGTCTTTAATTATAGCAGATGAAGTCTGCTGGGGGAAAAATATGGAACGTCAGATGAATTTTATCTCTGTTCTGATAGTCAAAAGGGGGCAAGTATAAAATAGTGTTTAAGGGCATGGACTTGAGAGCCAAGTGGCCTGGGTTAAAATCATGCCTCTGACATTTACTAGCTGTGTGACTTTGAGATAAGTTGGGTTTTTTTATTTTTGATTCCTGTTTCTCTATCAGTAAAGTTTGGGTAATAGGTGTGCCTGTCTCATAGGCAATTTCATGTGAGGGTTAGAGGAGATTATATATATAATTTAGAACAGTGTCTAGTGCATAGCAAGTCATATATATGTGTGTGTGTGTGTGTGTTGTTGTTATAAAATAAGGAATTAGTGTTTGGGAAACTGGATTTTAGGGAAATTTTCCACAAACAGTGCAGTTTATAAAAAATTATGAATAGTAGAAAGAGTGGTTTAAGAGACAAAGATTTGGTAGTGATTTGAATACCTGTTATATGTTAAGGAGAAGAGACAAAATTCAAATTGCATGTCTTAAACTTGGGACTGCGTCTGGTTTTCCTGAGGGAGGAGGAAATGGTTTGTTTTATTTCCATGCTGAGTTTCAAATCCTGGGGAGATATCCAAAGAGAGTGTGGAACAAAACAGCAAGAGAGTCAATAATAGTCAGAGGGAAGTATTAGGCTGGAAAATTAGATTGAAAAATAATCTCTGTAAAGATAGCAGTTGCAGCAGGTAGGGAACACTCACTTAAGGAAACATGGAGAAAACAAGCTGAGTTTTAGTAAAGGGGATGAGCTGGGGTAGTGTTAGGCAATGAGAAGCCTAAAGAAACAAAAAACATGTATAGTACAAACAAGTGTTAGAATCCCTTCCTCTTTTCCCTCTCGCTTTCAGTGGTAGAACACTATTCATCTAGACAAGGGGCCCACCCCCATGATGTGATGAAGGTCAAAACCTGTGAGCCTCAAAATCTTTCTCTTACTGGCTTAACTCAAGATTTGGATTCTGTATTATAGCAGAATTTCTTTGGGTTAAAGTATTGAGCAAATTACTCCAAAAACATTTGAATAACTGAAGCCCAATCTAGTCTAGCATTTGTTGGTTGGGCTGGAAGACATCCTGGGCAGATACAGTATTCTTGGTTTCTTTCCTTACCTCAAGACCTCCTATCTTACCATTCCTTACCCCAACAAAAGCTCATGCCAACTTAGTCATTTCCTCATAGCTCTAAGTGGCAATGGGTCAGACTGATAAAAGGCAGATGGCCTGTGCTCAGGAGAACAATCAAATAATATATCTGGATACCCTGGTTTGGTCACATACGGAGTCACTTGGTATATAATTATCTCCACTGAATACTAAGAAAGAGCTCAGTTATAACAAATAGTCTCTACAAAAATAGAGAAGCAAGAAAGCAGTATGCAGTTAATGAAATATAATTAAATTGTTATGATTCAAGCATAGAAAATGGCAAGGAGGTTGGATAGTATCAAAAGAGATGACATTGAAGTGGTACCCAGGACCTTAAGCACGTTGCACCACTCTTAGAACAGAGTTGGAAACACAATAAATGTTTGGAAAATAAATGAGCATTGGGTGATTTTGATAAGGATTTTGTATTTTATACTGGTGGTGGCAAACTATTCATGGTGAGTTGGAAAGAATGAGAGGATTTTCAGAGATAATTAGGAGGGAAAGTTGACAAGACATGCTGTGTTGAAGGGGTGAGAAATATGAAGGAATTAAGAAAGACTCCCACATTTACAGCATAAACAATTATATGGATAGTGGTGTCATTCACTGGGAGCGCTGGAGGAGAAATAAATTTGAGGGGGGATATATGATAACTCTATTTTGGGAAATGTTGCCTATGAGTTACCTGTGGGTCATCCAAGTGGAGATTTTCAATAGGAAGCTAGATAAGGAATCTGAAGCTCAGGAAATATAATGGGACAGAAGACATCAATTTGGAAAATGATTAGCAAAAGGTAGAAAAGTAGATGGTATTTCTTAGGATGATTTTATGAAAGAGAGCCAAAGAAGAAGCCTGGAGAATATCAATATCTAAGTAATGGATGAAATAAAATGAGTCAGTGAAGGAGAATGAGGAGAAACATTATATAATAAGTAATTTGATGAGAGTCAAGAAAAAAAATGATGCTAAAAACATCACCAAAAGCATTAGAAATACTTGGTGGTCAGTGAAATAAATGGCATATAGAAATCAAGGATTTTGCATTTAGAGATAATTGCTGAGTTTACTGAGATAATAGCAAGAATATTTCAGTAGCAGATTACATTGCGTTAAAATAGAAGAAGTGGGGACCGTGGGTGCAGATTACTCATTGAAGATTCTTGGCTATAAAGAGGTGAAGAGAGAAGATAATAACTGAAGGGAGATAGAGAATTGAGGGTGTGATGGTTCCTTTTTGATTGCTTTTGGACTTTTAAAAAATATATGGAGAAGACTTGAACATGTTTATTGACTGAGAGAAGGAGTCCGTTGCTTGGGAGAGGTTGAGAAAGTGAGGAGATGGCATCCCTCCCTTTACAGAAAGGACATAGAAATGAAATTTTGACTGAGGTCACAAAGGGTTCAGCACTATTGGAGTGAGTCGTGCCTGAAAATCTCATCTGGTGCATGAGCGATCATTAATTGCCTCCTGTATTGAGCATTAATGAGAAGGTGATGGTGACCATTAATTAGGAGATGTTTGTAAGATGAGAAAAAAAGTGTTCACTCTTGAAAAATTAAATGGATGACATTAAAGGACATAATGCATAAAGCATAAAATGGACCTTTAAAGCTCATCACACAAAAACAGTGAAGGGACTACTTCAACTTTAATAGAATTAAAGAGGGGGAATTAATGACATGAAAATAGCATAAAAGGTTTCATGAAATGGCAGCCAAGCAGGTGGAAGAGATCAGAAAATTCCCATCTTGAAGTTGCCACTAAATCTGTGTCTAAACAAACAAAGGGAAAGGGAGAGTTGAAGCAATTGTCTTAAAATATCAAGGTCCCCAACCCCATTACAGAGAAAGATAAATTTGTAAGATCTGTAAGGACTTCTCAAAGGTATACGGGGCTCAGTGTCCATTCCTGGGGTTTGTGGAGCCTAGGAATAATCACACTACTATCTGCCTATCATATTCTACTAATATTAATCCTCCAATTTATCTAAGTGAACCAGATTATAAGGATCATAAAATAAAAAGCTAAAAGGAAAACAAAATAAAATCTTTACAAAAGCCAGTCCTGTGAGTGTAGTTCCAGGGAGTTGAAGTAGTCCCTTCACTGTTTTTGTGTGATGAGCTTTAAAGGCCCATTTTATGCTTGTGAGCTTCTGACTTTGTTTTCTTTATTTTAGCATCAGGTGGGATCCATCTTCTCCCCTAAGCTATATCCTTAAGGTATATCTCCCCTTGAGTATTCCTGTCTTTCTTTAAAGGGTTCCGTTGCCTGCTAATTTGGATACCAAGGGAGAATGATTGAAGGTCATACAGTGCCCATTTAGTCGGACATGTGGATCTGCAAGGCGTGCTGTTTTAGATGGCTTTTGGAGCAGTTCCTTCTATACCTGGAGACTATCAATTCTCATTTTTTGTTTATTGGTGCTGTTGGTAAATATTAAGCAGCAGCTATATTCCAGACACTATGCTAGGCACTAGAAATATAGCATAGACAACATCGATCATACCTGTATGAGGGTCATATACTATTGGAAATTTTGGCTGCAGAGGTTTCTTATGTATTTGCGCCTTAGCCCAACATCTGATGTTGCCAGGCCCTATGTTAGACAAATGACTTGACCCCTTTGCCCTTCCCTGTGACTTGGCTTTGTACTGACCCACTCAGCCTGCATAGTCACTGGCTTAACCTCATTCTAGTATTTAGCCTCCTCGGTCTCAGACATGGGCCACTTTGCTACTACTGCTTTGCAGACCTAGGGGAGGTACTAATACAAGAAAACCATTTTGCACCAGTGTATTTTGTGCAGGCTACATTGTCAAATTTGGGAAGGAAATACAACAAAGAATTAGGAAAGTCAGGAAAATGCAGGCCCAAATACTGGGTGTTGGCCCCATTGGCTTTGGTAAAATTTGAGACATTGGGCAAGTGAATACAGTCTGTCCTCTGTACCTTGAATTGTGTAATAAAAGAGTTGAACTAGATAAGCGGTTCTCCTTATTTTCCATTATGAATGGCCCTTTTTATTATCAAAGAGTTTCACAGACTGCCGTGATAATGTGTCCTTAATGCATTTGTGAATTGAATACCTACTTAATGATAGTATGATTGCAAAATGAATATATTCTTTAATGATTACAGCATCATCTGCGTGGTTTGGAAAGCATAATACTTTGTTCGTTCATTCAGTTATTTATTCACTCATTATTTTCTAAGCATCTAAAATGTGTCAGGAGCCTTGCTAAGAGATGAGGTTATACAGATGAATGAGCCAAGGTCTCTATTTCAATGACTTATGGTATGTAGGGGAGACAGGTAAATTATCAGACACTTGTAGGGTGATAGGTACTGAAGTGGAGGAAGTACAGTGTGCTCTGTCAGCTAAGAGGAGAAACACCTAATGCACCCTCAGATCATTGGAGAGGGCTTTCCATTGGAGGTCATGCCAAACTGAAGCTCAAAGCATTAGAAGGCATTAGCCAGGCAAGAGGGGGAGAAAGTCATTTCAGACTGAGGAGACAGCAAGGCATCTTATTTATTCTGACTACCAGTGATCCCGGTGTCTGTAGATTCCTGTGACAGCACTCTACCCCAGGGATTTCAATACATAGGATGAGAACTGCTGGACTAAATATATATTAAAATTCCTTCTGAATCCTACAATTGATTGTTCTTTATCTCTAACTTTTTACATGATTAATCAATGCTCATTTAGAAAAAGTAAAAAAATGCAAACAAACCAAAGGAGTATAACCGATAATTCCAGATAATGGAATTTTAGTGAAGTGACATATCCTTTGATTAAATTATGGAGACTCTGAGACCATTGCAAGCCTATGTCCTGTCAAAAGTGTTTCCACTTTATGAGAATTTTCGAGGGTGCTCTAGAGTTGTCCTTGTGGTATTTTTCTACTCATGTCCACCATTGCTACCGCTACTTCAACAATGGAGTGAAGACTCTGAGAGATGACCCTGTGCTTCACAGCTGATAAAAGGCTGAAACCATTAAGTGGGACTGGCTATATAACTTTTGGGGCTCAACAAAAAAGAAAATATGAGCCCATTGTTTAAAAGGTTATTATTGTAAGAAGTTCAAAGTGGTGACCACAGAGCATTAAAACATGTACAGGACCCGTCTAAGTGTGAAGCTCTGTGCAACTGCACATGTTGCATACCCATGAGGCCAACCCTTCTTTTCACAACGCTTTACTCACAGTTTGGGGATCATGGAAAAGAAATACAACACTGAGGATACTTTACTGCCACCACTAGTAGTAAATGTGACTGCTCTTACACCCAAATTTATAACCAGTATTTCATAAAAGGCATCTCTCTGCCTAGCTCTTGGCTTGATTGTATATGTCCAGGAGCTAGCTGATTGCTACTTCCTGCCCTAACCAACAAATTGTATAAGCATGTTTACACAGTAGGTTCCATGTCAAGCTCCAGCTCCTCCCATGCCCAGAGAGAGGAAAAGTTTCTCCTTACCCCCAAATGAGGACCAATTTCCATGTTATATTTTACCCAAGCCCTGTCATTTTTAAGGATGATTAGTAATGGGAATTTCAACTCCTCTAGGAAGACAACTTCCACACCCTCTTGACTATAGCCTTATGTAACTGTACCTGTACTTTTCAACCCTAACCACAGTGACAGCAGAAGGAGATTTACTCAGCATTAGCACATTTCCCAACGTTTGGGTTCATTTGGTTTCGAATTAAAAAGTACAATGTATAGAACACTACCAATCCAGTCAAATTTAAGCCACATAAACATATTTTAGTTCTCCTTTTGTAAGAGTTAAAGTTATGCAGCAGGTAAAAATCATGCCTGTGCATCTTTTCTGTAGTTCTCTAGGTCTCAGCTAAAACTGTCCAGCGAGAAATTGCTAAACACTCCCACAACTGCAAGTGAACAAGCAACAATTCAAGCACAGTATAGTCTAAATCCATAGAAAATCATCACCTTACCACCCCAAAGTAATAAAGTCTATAGATACAGCCCTGACTCAATCGTATATAACAATTTACATTCCCAAAGAGAATAGTTATTTCTGAGTCTAAAACATCTACATTCAGATTACTTTATAGTACTAAATATTTATCCGAGAAAAATTGATGTTTTTTATTTATGTAATGAGGGCCATTCAGGCCACTTTCCCCAAAACAGAAGAGCAGGCTGCCCCAAAGGTGATTCAAGTTCTTGCCACTTGAGAGAAAGAAAATGGCTTGCAGTTTTAAATGACCATTTTTCTCTCTCGTGTCCATCAAGATCTCTGAAATCTTGGAGCCAGTTTTCAGTTAGAGTAAGGGTATTCTATTTCAAGAAGAAAAAGAAATAAAACTTATTAATAATTCTGATATCAGTAAGGACTTTGGGAGTGTGTTTACCTAGCCTGTGTCTTTATTTAAAAAATTCACTTAAATTGCACAAGAAAATCATAAGTACATTCTAGCCATAAATTTTTAATAAAGAATAAGGTGAAAAATGAAAATACTAATTAACCCCACCTGCCTCACTGCCCTTCCTTTACCCTAGAGGGGACCACTTAAAGGAGATGGTTTGCATCCTCACTGATCTATATAGGTGAATATATGTGTACATGTAACTAGGATAATACCTGGAATATGAACGCTAGGTCAGAAGATATATATATTTAAATGGTTATAAACACTGTCAAATTTCCCCTCAAACAAGCAAGACCAATTTATACTGTGTTGTATAAAAGTACCTATTGCTCTGCATCCTTACCAGCATTGGATATTATAACTTTTAATTTTTTCTAATCTGTTTTTCTACTCCATGCATTAATACCGTAACTGTTTTAAAATAAGATAGCTAGTTTTGATATCAGTTAGAGCACGGCCTCCTTCTCTATACCTTCTCACTTGTAGAATAGGACTAATAATGGTATACTCTTCATAGGGCTGTTGTGAAATTTAGAGAAGCAGGCAGGGGTCAGGTCATGTACTGCCCAAAGGGTTTGGTAAGGAGTTTGGATTTTATTCTGTGTGATAGGAATTCAAGTGAGGGTTTTAAGCATAAGAATGATGTGGTTTGATATATGCTTTAAAACTGCAGTCTCCAACCCCTGAGCCATATACTGGTACTGGTCCATGGCCTATTAGGAACCAGACCACACAGCAGGAGGTGAGTGGCGGGTGGGCGAGCAAGCAGAGGCTTCGTCTGTGTTGATAGCCATTCCCCATTTCTTGCATCACCCCATCACTACCTGAGCTCCACCTCCTGTCAGATCAGCCGTGGCATCAGATTCTGTGTTATGGTGAGTTGTATAATTATTTCATTATATATTACAATGTAATAATAATAGAAATAAGGTACACAGTAAGTGTAATGTGTTTTAATCATCCCAAAGCCATTCCCTCAACCCCCAGTCAGTGTAAAAATTGTCTTCTATATAACTGTTCCCTGGTGCCAAAATGTTGGGGACCACTGCTTTAAAAGATGACTCTGACTAGGAATGTTGGTGCTAATAAAGTTCAAAAGAGGCCCCATATATTGGTTTGCTGCCCTTCCTTCCAAACTCTTGATTGAGTGAAATCTTTGCTGGGATGGTCATGAAGAGAAATGGCAGGGAGTAGAGTGGTGAGATTTAACACAAAAATATAGGATGCCCAGTTACATTTGAATTTCATATAAATAGTCAATTTCTTTTAGTATAAATTATCCCAAATAATACATATGGCATACTTATACTAAAAAAAAATTGTTCATCTGAAATTCAAATTTGACTGGGCATTTTGTGTTTTACCTGGCAAGTAGTTATCATATATGCTATCCTGGTTCCTTTTTCTTCCCTACTTTATACACATATCCCATCATCTCTTTCTTTTCTGAATTCTCATGGCCTTTTATTTCTTTCTTTCTTAGTAAACATCTTGAGGGTGGGGCTCATATCTAATTCATTCACCGCTGTGCTGAACACAATGTAGCCTGTAGTAGTTACTCAGTAAATGTTTGTTGATTGAAAAATAAGATCTACAGAAGTGAGAAGCAGAGAACTTGGGATATTAGGAGGAACTGATCCACACTGATTACACTTCCAGAAAAAGGATGATACATATTAGCTTAAGAAGAGCTCTGTTAATGAGGCCTCTCAGGCTGTGCTGCTCTTCCTTTTTCTGTAGCAGCACCATTTACTCCCTGGCTGCCTCATTCTACTTATTTTTTTGTTTTTTACCCCAGATGGAAACAAAATCAAGTCTTTTGCATACCAGACATCCAGCCTCTCAATTCTGCATTTTTATTTTCTCCAGAAGGGTAAAAGGAAACGTTCTGGCATGTCACATGTTTTGTCAGGTGCTAAATGTTTCACCACTGAGTTCTTTTTTTATTAGAAAAAAGAACCTGTTTTTTTTTTACACTTATTCTTTTTATTTTTAGTTGACATGTCATAATTGTGTATATTTATGGTATATAGAGTGATGTTTCCATATGTGTATAAAATGTGTCATTCATAGCAACATGGATGAGCCTGGAGGAGATAAATGAGATAAGTCAGGCACAGAAAGATAAATACTGCATGTTCTTAGCCATGTGGGAGCTAAGGAAAGAATTTTGGGCTTACAGATATAGAGAGTATAATTGTGGGTATTAGAGGCTGGAAAGAATAGAGGGGAGAGTAGGATGGGGAGAGGTTTGTTATCAGTGCATTCTTTTTATCAAGTGGAGTCAGAAAGCCAATTCTAATAACAGTGGCTGAACTATATAGGGAAAGGGTGAAACAAAAGTGATTTTCCTCCAGGAAAAGAAGTTTATGCTAAATTTCTTACCTTTAAACTTGGTATCAGAGAGGAATGTGGCTGGAGCATAGGGTTTTCTCTGCTGCTCTCATACATCACAGCATATATGGCTCAGCATCATGCATAATATGGCACATGAGGCCTGAGAGAGATATGTAGAGGGGGAGTGAAAGTCAAAAGTTGAGGTTGAGGAAGAAGGGGTGAGGATTTATGGGTCAACACACACACATACACACACACACACACACACACACACACACACACACACACACACACACAGCATCAGCACCAGCCATAGTTCCATCTTCTTCTCCTTAGTTCCTCCATGAATTTTAGAACTTGTCCTTTAAAATGGGATGTTTCTTTGGAATGAGCAGCTTGTACTTAATTTGAGACTGCCAGTAGCTAAATGTGTCATCAAAACTGGAGTGCCTGATGTTTGAGCTGATGTCTTGACACGCACGTGCAGAAGGCATTCTATCTTTACTTTATGGAAATCACCAATCACCCTGGTTATTTTGGTCCTGATGTATTTTTAGATTTCTCCATTGGTGTCACCTTGGTTTCTTTGGTTTTGTTTTGCTCTATTTTTATCTCTTGGATTGTTTGTAGCATCTGAAAAAGAAAGGAAGTTACTTATTTGAAATAGCACTGACTGAATACTGTGGAATTTACTTTGAGTCCTGAATTTTCATAGCTAGGAATGTAGGTAGATAGGTAGTTCTTTTTATGTTTAGTGGAAAACTGTTAAAATACTCTGATTGCCCATTTTCACTACCCTCCTCCAATATGGGCTTTGACATTCCACCCACATCAATGTATTTCAAGACACACTGTTACTAGGCAAGGAGCCATCCCAAGTACAAATCGCAAATGTGGTAGTCCTGGATCTTGTGCTTTAGGGGTACCCTTCTGTATCACTTGAGTGGATTGCAACTCAAAAGGATGCTGATAGGGAAGGAGAAAGTAAGTCTCACAGAAATACCAGGAGAAACTGACCACTTCACCATCATAGTAAGTAAATTTTATGTATCTTTCCAAGTAAATGTTATTTATATCAAGCAGATAGAATTCAGTAAGGATACAGATTATTTAAATAACAAAATTAATAAGCTTGATATAGTAGACATATATAATGAGAATACTTTTCCAACCTATTAGAGAAGAGAGATTATTTTCAAGTACAACAAACTGTGTCTTATGTCATAAAACAAACTATAACAAATTGCTAAGAATCAGTATCATACAGATTATATTCTTTAACCAGAATGCATTGAGATAAGAAAGAAGTAACAACAATATAAACAACTCCAATATATTTGAAAATTTAAAAGCATATTTCTATTTAATTCATGAGTCAAAGAAGAAATGATAGAAATTAGAATGCTTCAGAACTTAATAATAAAGAAAATACCGCATATCAATGCATAGTGGAGTATTACAGATAGTTAAAGAGAAATATATAGTAAAAAATGTTTATAATAGAAACTTTAAAAAGGCTAAAAACAAGTTAAATTTCCAAATTAAAAATTAAGAATAATATAATAAAAAGCAAATATAGTATATATAGGGAAATAATAAATGTAAGAACAAAAATTTAAAAGTTTGAGTGCTTTATAAAGCAATAGTTTTCAATACTTATTTTATGTTAGGGTTACTTTGAAAGTTTTCAAAAATACAGATATTTAGGCCTCATCATAGGCTAATTAGATTAGAACTTCATGGTGTATACCCTTAGGCATCACTATTTTTTTAAAGCTTCCTAAGTTGATTCTAATATGTGGGAAGGGTTGAGAATCACTGAATGAAGAGGGTAAACAGAGACAAAAGTATCTTTTTTAAAAAACTAAAAATATCATCAAATCTTTGACAATACTTATTAAGAAAAAAGATAGGTATAGAATGTAATAAAAATTTAAAAAATTGGGCAAAACTATAGGTTCAGTAGATATTAAAATGAAATTAAATTGCATTGTGAATGATTCCATGACAAATTTGAAATATAGATGAAAAACAGAATTTCTATAAAATTAAAACTTAGCAAAACAAACTTAGGTAGAAATAGAAAGTCTGAATTATTAATTAAAATCTTGTCCAAAAGAAAACACCCATACCCACATGACTTAAAGTTGTAATATATGAAATATTTAAGCACCATATAATTCTAATTTTGTACAGAAAATGGAAAAATAAGGAATGCCTCATTTTATGAGGCTATTTATAACATTGTCAGAAAAACAGATAAGGATGATCTAAACAAGGAAAATTACAGACTTTATCACTGATTAACACAGATACAAAAATCAAAAACAAAATATCAGCAAACCAAATCAAACAATGTATAAACAGGAAAATACATCGTAACTACCTTAAATTTTTTCTATGAATTCAATATTAGTTCTTTGAAGGCAATTTACCACTGTCAGTTTAAAGAATTAAAGTCATATGATCAATCATCTAAATATATGCAGAAAAGAATTACATTAAATTTGACATCTATTCATAATAAAAACTCTTAACATAAAAAAAACTCTCAACAAACTAGGAATATAAGAATACTTTCTTCATCTGATAATGAGTATCTGCAAACACCTTTAGCAGAACTCATAATTAATCATGAACCATTAGAAGCATTTTTTTAAAATCAGGAAAAAGACAAATGGTTCTCATGATCACCATTTTTAATCAATTATTTGGGTGGTACTAACCAATGCAATAAGGCACAACAATAAAGTTATATGAATTGGAAAGATAAAAACAAAAATGTCATTATTTGCAAGTAAAATGATTGTTTACTCAGTCATTTGAAAAAGATTCTATTTATTAGAATTAATAAGAGGTTAGCCAGATTGCTAGACACAAGATCAATATAAAAAATCTAGACACCTACATTTCCATACACCACCAAAAATTAGAAAATATAATTAATTAAAATAAAGCTATGACTTAAAATAGTGACAAAATCTTAGATTGAATCTAATTAAAAATGTGTAATATATTTATGAAAAATAAGACTTTTGTTAGCCATTGAATTATGGCTGTAATTTAATACATATAATTTAAAAGCATATTGTTATTTAACTCATGAGTCAAAGAAATGATGCATTGAGGAGAAAAGGAAGGACAGTTTCAAATTACCCACACTGTCCCTCCCCCAAGCTTTGGACAAGTACAGAGAAAGATACCTTCCTTATGGATGAAAGAGTGCAGTGAGTACCCAACTTCTCCAAGGACCCCAGCACTGAGCCCATCCCAGTTAACCTCAGCGCCAGGCCCACCCTTGCAGATCCAGGCTCCAGGGCCACCTCAACACCACCACAGACACAGGAGAGGAAGAAAGGAACAAAAGTACTACAAAACAGCCAGAAAACAATCAACAAAATGAGAGTAATAAGTCCTTACCTATCAATGATTATCTTACATGTAAATACATTAAATTCTTTAATCATAAGACATAGAGTAGTTGAATGTATACGTAAACAATATGCGACCTATAAGAGACTTACTTTATCTTTAAAGATGTATAGGCTGCAAATGAAGAGATAGACAAAGCTATTCCATGCAAATGGTAACCAAAAAAAGGTAGGGGTGGCTAAATTTAAATCAAGAAAATAGGCCTTCAGTCAAAAATGAGAGAAAAAGAAGGTCATTATATAATGATAATGCAGTCAATTCACCAGAAAGCTATAATAGTTGTAAATATATATGCAACAAACGTTGGAGCACCTAAACATATAAAGCAAGTATTAGCAGAACTGCAGGGAGAAATAGACATCAATACAATAATATAGGGGACTTCAGTACTCTACTTTCAGAAATGGGTACACTATCAAGACAGAAAATCCATAAGGAAACAGCAGATTTGAACAGGACTATAGACTAACTGGATCTAACAGAAATATACAGAAGATTCCATCCAACAGAGCAGAATATACATTCTTTTCAAGTGCAAATGGAAGATTCTCTAGGATAGATCTTGTGCGGGCCACAAAACAAGTTTTAACAAGTTTATGAAGATTGAAATCATATCAAATATCTTTTGAGACCACAATGGTATGAAACTATTAATAAAAATCAATAACAGAAGGAAAACTCAAAAACTCATAAATATGTGAAAAGTAAACAACACTCTCTTGAACTACCTATGTGTCAAAGAAGAAATCAAAAGAGAAATTAGAAATACCTTAAGACAAAACAGAAACACAGCATACCATAACTTACGGGATGCAGCATAAACAGTTCTAAGAGGGAAGTCTGTAGTGATAAATAGGTGTGTTAAGAAAAAAGAAGGATCTCAAATAAAGAATGTAATTTTACACCTCAGAGACCTAGAAAAAGAGCAAACTAAGCCCAAAGTGAACAGAAGAAAGAAAATAATAAAGATCAGGGCAGAAATAAATTAAATAGAGAAAAGAAAACAATAGGAAAAAAAATCAATGAAATTAAGAGGTTTTTTTTTTGAGAAGGTAAACAAAATGCACAAACCTTTAGCTAGACAAACTAAAAAAAGAGAGAGAAGACTCAAATAAATAAAATTACAAATGAAAGAGGAAACATTATAATTGATAACAGAGAAATACAACAGATCATAAGTTACTAATAGGAACAATTACAAGCCAACAAATTGGATACCCTAGAATAAATGGATTAATTCCTACAAATATACAACTTACTAAGACTTAATCATGAAGAAATAGAAAATCCGAACACACCAATAATGAGTAAAAAGATTGGATCAGTAATCAAAAAACTCCCAACAAAAGAAAAAGCCCAGTACCCAATGGCTTTTTGAGTGGATTATGCCAAATATTTACAGAAAAATTAATGCCAATTTTATTGTACATAGGATTATATACTATTCACAATAGCCAAGATATGGAATCAACCCATGTGTCTGTCCATGGATGAGGAGAAAAAGAAAATGTCATACACATGCACACACACTCTGGAGTATTTTTCAGCCTATAAAAGAAGGAAATCCTGTCATTTGGAACAACATGGATGAACTTGGAGGACATTATGCTAAGTGAATGAAATAAGCCAGGCATAGAAAGACAAACGTTGCATGATCTCACTTATATGTGAAATCTAAAAAAGTTAAACTCAAAAGTAAAGAGTACAATGGTGGTTACCAGGGTCTGCAGGGGGGCAGGAGGGGATTGGGGGGGAAGTGGTGAGGGAAATGAGGAGGTGTTATTCAATGAGTACAACGTTTTAGTTTTGCAGTATGAATAAGTACTAGGGATCTAGTACATCATTGTGACTATAGTTAATACTTTATTATATATTTGAAGTTTTCTAAGAGAGTAGATCTTAAATGTTCTCATATACCTTAAATATATACAATTTTTATTGTCAGTTATACCTCAGTAAAACTTGGGGAAAAAAGAATTGTAGATCATCAAAAGACATCTTCATGAAAGTCAAATGATAAGCCATAAACAAGAGAAGATATATGCAACACACTTAACTGAAAAAGTATTGGGAGCCAAAAATATAAATAATTGTTCTGAATTATAAAGAAAGACAAATATCTCAATAGGAAAATGGGCTAAAGACTTGGAGAGACACCTCAAAGAACAGTAAACACAAATGTCAAATAAAAACATGAATAGACCACAATGAGATACTACTTCATAATGAGATACCACTATCTAAAATGGCTAAAGTGAAAGACTGACACCATAAAAATTTGCAATATTTTGGAGTAACTGTAACTCATACATTGCTGGTAGAAATGTAAAGTAAAAAACCACTTTAGAAACTTGTTTGGCAGATTCTACTTCATCATTCAACAATTACATTTCCTGACACTTATCAAAGAGAAATGAAAACATTTGTCCACAACAAGCTTTGCAAAAGAATGTTCATTTAGTTCAAAGAATCTTTTGATTT
>CAUYSK010093459.1:0-30024 GCA_963575035.1 Avahi laniger
GTGCATTGCCAGTGGGAATGGAAAATGGTGCAGCCACTGTGGAAAACGGTATGTCAGTTCCTTAAAAAATTAAGCATAGAATTACCGTATGATCCAGCAATTCCACCTCTGAGTGTATACCCAAAATAACTGAAAGCAGGGACTCAAAAAGATATTTAATATTTGTATACCCACATTCATAGTGACATTATTCACAGTAGCCAAAAGGTGAATGCAACCCTAGTGCCCACTGAAGGATGAACTGATGAACAAAATGCGGTATGTGCCTACCATGTGCCTACCAGGGAATGTAACTCAGCCTCAGAGAGGAAGAAGGGTCTGACATATGCCACAACATGGATGCATCTTGAAGACATTATGCTAAGTGAAATAAGCCAGACATAAAAGGAAAAATTTTGTGTGATTCCACTTCTACGAAGTACCTATAAGAGGCAAATTCATAGAGACGGCAAGAGGAACGACGGTTCCCAGGGCCGGGGAGAGAACCGGGAGTTAGTGTTTAGCAACTTTTGCAAGACGAAGGTAGTTTTGGAGATGGATGGCGGTGATGGGTGCACAACAGTGTGAATGTACTTAATGCCACTGAACCATATACTTAAAAATGGCTAAAACGGTTCATTTTATGTTGAATATATTTTAGCAGAATAAATTTTAAGAAAACCAATTAGAAAACAAAATATAACGAAAAAATGAGAGAACGGAGTTGGAAAGAGTGAAGAACAAAGAAGAAAAAGAAAGGGAGAGGAAGGAAACAGGTGTGGACCACGAGAAGGTGGCCCCGCAGCCAATCACAGCTTTCCCCAGGGTTGTTGGATGCCGGGCGGCCAGCCCCCAAACACATCCCTTCTGTGTCGCGCAGGTTGTCCTGGGCTGTGCATTTACCCTTTCTCTGCCAATCTTCCCATGGCCCAGGAGGTAAGGGGACCCAGCAGAAGTTTGAGAAACAGCATCTCAGAGGTTGTCCTGGGTATTTGGTCTTTTTCAGTTCACCAAAGCCGCTGAGAAGACACCCCAGTCCCTTTACAGAAAAGAGTACGTCCCCTTCCCAGGCCACAGACCGGACCAGATCTCCAGATGGTACAGCAAGAGGAGAATTGAGGTAAGGGGGAACGGCAGGTGACACTCAGGCCTGGCCCCTCCCAAAGCTCAGGGGACACCAGCCAGCTTCCAGGCCTAGTACTCTCTTGGGAAAACAGAATTAGTCTCGCTAGTACTCCCCCAGCCCAGGGGCTGCCGGGAGCATTAACCCGTAATTACTGTGTGAGCCGGTGATATGTTTGATCTCAAGCCGGCAGCATCCCTCCCCCGCCCCCACCTCTATCTCAGCACCTGGATCACGCTCTTCCGACAAGAAACAGGCAAAGAATGAGAAGAAGGTAAATGTTGAATTCAGGTGAATGTTGTGAGGAATCACACAAACTGCTCCACAAGCAGGTGGTGACGTTTGGACGGACAGTGTTCGTGCCGCCTGCGCTCCGGCTGCCCACTCCTTTGCGTGCAGAGTCAAGGGTCACTCGCTATTGACTGGGCACTTGTTTTGTGCATGTCATTGCATCCCAGCTGTCCGGAGCAGGGAGCCAGGGCACTGCAACTGCAGGATAAGGAGGGGCATTCGAGACATTTACTAACTTAGTGTGCCGAGTCGCTGAGATCCGGGCCCTTCTGGGAGCAGCAGGGAGAACCCCCTCCCCTCCAGCAACCCCTGCGGGTACCTCCCACCAGGTGCGCCCCGGGGGAGAGCAAGCTTGCAGGTGCTCGGCCACCAGGTGCACAGCTGTGCTCTGTCCCCACCACACCCTGGGAGTTGCTTCTTTTGCCAGCCTGCTGCTCTCAGAAGCAATTTCTGTCTCCCCACCCTGACCCCGCCTGACCCTACACCACCACCAACTCAGGATGGGAGCAGGTGGGCCCAGAATAAGGTGGAATTAGAGCATTTGAGAGCTTGAAGGGACTCAAGAGATCACTCAGCTCGGTGCCCAGAGGTGGTGAGAGTCTTTTCCGAGACACTTGGCTTGTGGTAAGGGACCCAGCGGGTCGCTGCTCTGCAGATCAGCAAGCCCCAAACAACTGGATATTCATTTCTCAGGATTCTGTTCAAAGTGCCTGTTGTGCGCTGGGGTGCGGACGCAGCACCGCTTCCACGTGACTGCGTCAGCTCTGCCAGCGATCACGTTTGTTCCATCTCCCACGCCCACCTCACTCTTCCTTCTCAGGCAAAAACTACCCCAAAGCCCAGATCCCAGCCACCTCCTTCCTCTCACTCTCAGACGCCAAGCCCATATTCCCCTGCCTTAGATCACCCCAGGGCCAAGTACTGGACAACGAGAGACCACCCCTGTACCCCAGAGCCCACTGAGATTATTCCAACTGTCCAATCCCAAGCCCGCTCCAGCTGCCTGCCCTGCCTCACCCATTGGTGCCCATGGAAACCATGATGAAGGCTCTGGGTCCTGCTGCCCCCTGGCTGCTCTGCCCCCTCACGTGTCCCTGCGTGGCATGGTGTGCCCCTCCCCCTGGGAACTGTAAGTAATGAACTCTTCTTCCAAAGGCGATGTCTCCATGTCTGTGACCTTACCATGCCTGATTAAAGACAAATCCCAGGTACACAATCGAGCAGCAGGGCCGCGCCCAAACCAAGAGAAACAGCAAGAAACTCTTTCTTGGCCTCTCCCCTCTCCCTGACATGATGCCTCCTCTGTTGATGGGAAACCCTCCAACTCACTTTCCTGGGCCCTGGACGTACCCTGCGGGGTACCTGGTGCTGCAGATCTTGGGAGCCCTGCTTAATGTCTGTGCCCACGCCTCCGTCTCCCTCTGGCATTGTGATCTGACTTATTTATGGAACCACGACTTGAAATATGGGGTGCAGCCAGCATTTCCCGACACAGCAGACACAGACCTCCCTGTCTGCGTCAGACAAGAGGACAAGCATGGAAATCGGCATTATCCTCCCTTGTAAATCAGCGCAGTTCCCCGGGATTCCCTTCCAGGCCCAAGAGGATTTTCTTAGGAAAAGCACCGATGCAAGCAAACATCCCAGAGTAAGGAGAAAACGGTTTTCTTCTCTTGTAAATAGCTCCCCACCGAAGAAATCCTTGCCCTGGTTTCCAGCTGAGGGAGCCGTAAATCCTTCTCAAGAGAAGGCGATTTATGGAGCGTTCTCTGATTCTTCTCACAGTCACTGATCGAGATCTAAGGCTGGTCTGCACCACCCTCCGCTTGCCTGGGAGATAGTCACTTGGACGGATGAGACTCGAGACAAATCAGGGTGCAATTTCCAATCATAAGAGCACACAGGGAGGTGGCTCAGACTCCTCCCATTTAGCAGGGTGTCCTGGCTTTCATTTTAATGTCCCGCCATAGCTCACCGTAGGATGCATTGCTTGGCATAGTCTGGGGGCCGGTCGTACAGAGAATTGACAGCAGCTGGCTCAAAAGTGGGCTGCACCAGGGTGGGACAAACTGCCGGCCGTGGAGGCCCCTCTCCAGCAGCACCACAGACCCCCGTGGCGGGCAGCTCCTGTCTCCACCCACGGCCAGGCAGACGCCTCGCTCCCGTTGCTAACGTGCCCACTGTGTCTGTCCTCCCAGGGGCTTCTGTACAAACACCTGATCACCCACCACCAGGAGCCCTCGCACCGCCATCTCATCAGCACCTACGACGACCATTACAACCGGCATAATTACAACCCGGGCCTGCCTCCCCTCCGCTCCTGGAATGGGCACAAGTTGCTGTGGCTACCAGAGAAGTCCGACTTCCCCCTTCTTGGTACTTTCATAATTTGGCATTTTCCTCTGTGTTGGTCCGTAAAGGGTCCACAAAAGCACAGGGCTGAGGTGTGCCTGCCTCATGCAGAGGGAGCCATCTGTGCTACCCCTGCTCCGGGACAGTGGCAGGATCAAATTATGGGGGAATGAGTCCTATTTCCCCTCAGGACTGCCGCCTGCCCTCTCCCCTTGACACAGGATAACCTTGGCCGTGTTGTGACGTCCTCACCTGTGCACTGGGGTGTCATGTTTACCTGGAGCACAGGTGGCAGGGAGCAACATCGCTGCACGGTCTCTATCAGTCCTATTCACTCCATAAATAGTGACAGGATATTTCCCAGGTGGCATTCCCTGCTGTAGCACCTGGGGACACAGCAATGATAAACACTGAGGAATTTCTGCCCTTGGGAAGTTGACATTCCAGTGGGGAGACAGATAAAACACCATTAACGAATTAGAGAACTTACACATGAGTAAATAAGATAATTTCAGACAGGGGTATGTGCCAAGGAAAGAAACGGGTTGTGGATAGAAAGTGAGACGGGGTATTTGTGAACCTTCTTTGGTTCACAAATTCCTCCTAGGGTTGATGTGCAGTGGTCTTTCTTGAGGGTATAGTTGAGCTGAGAAGGAGGGAGCCATGCAGGGATTGGGGGGAAGAGCATTCCAGGGGAGAAAGCAGTAAGTGAAAAAGTTCTAAGGCAGGAGTGGAGGAGAACCACACAGGGGCTTATAGGGTACAAGGGGAGTGGGTTTTGTCTAACCCACGATTCCAAGACCCTACAAGGGGATTTTTGCAGGACAGTGCGTTGATCTGGTTTACATTTCAAGCCACCCTGACCCTAATGAGGAGACAGAGCAATGCCATCTCTTCGCAGTCCTACTTTTGATGCAGAGGGAAATGGCTCAGAGAATGAGCTGCTTGTCACTGCGTGACAAGGGTTTCTCCTCGACATCACTCTCACAACCCACACTGCTCCTTTCCCTTCTGGGCTGGGAAAATGACCCAGGACCTGGCAGGGCCACACTCAACCACGCCGTGGGGCTGACTTCTCCAAGGCTTCTGCAGCAGTGCCTGGTCTTTCTGGAGCACTCGGGGAGCAGGCCCCGCCCTGAGACTCCCAGGGGCTGCCCAAGCTGACGCTCTCCTGCGAGGCCATCTCTTCCCTTCGGTGCCTCGCCAGGCTCGGTGCCTGATAGAGCAGCCTGGGAAACTCTCCAGGGCCCCCGCCACCCATTCTCGGCCTGGTGGGGCAGGCTCCTTCTCTAAGTCTGTTCATCCAGACCCCGGTTTCTCTTGCAGTGCCCCCTACAAATTATGGACTCTACGAGCGGCTGAAGCAGAGGTGGCTGGCATCCAAGGTTGGCCCGAGGGAGAGGGAGAGCATTTATACTTCGTCCTACCCCAGACCACCGTTGTGGGCTATGTCCCAGCGGGAGCACGCGATCCCAGTCCCTCCCCGTCGCCTGCACCCTGTCCCGAGCTTCTAAGAGCTGCCACCCAACCGGCAGCTCAGGCAGAACCAACTGGAGACCCACAGCGTCACTGGACTTGCCGGACACAGTGGCTGCAATAAATTCAGAGCGCGGAACCCTGCCCATCAGACGCCCCTCAGAATCATGGTCTGTGTCGTACAGCACCACCACCCCCAAACCCGCACGGTCCTTTCTTTTCCGCCCCACAATTAAAGCTTTTTGATGCTATTGGGATGCCGTGTGCATGCAGAAGCCAGATTCTTACCATTGGAGAAAACTGGAAGGATCCTTAAGTTCAACCCCCTCGTTTCGCAGGAGGGGAAACTGACGCCCAGAGAGGTAATGTGACCCCCTCAAGTTATCACCACTTGGTAAGTACCTCAACGAGTGTCTGGTGCAATGGGAAAAACGGATGTGACTATGAAACCCATCTTGAAAATTCCACGGAACAGCCGGATGTGGTTCTGAGGAGGGCGGCGCGGTGCAGCCGACGGTGAGGAAGGAAGCCCGCGTGTCCGCTGCTGCCTGGGCCGGGGAGGCGTGCGCTGGCCACGGGCTCCAGGAAGGGGAAGACACGTAGCATCTCCCTCTGCCTCTGAGCTCTCAAGTCTTTCTGTGAGTTTGGGCAGAGGGGAGAACCTCTGGCAAGAGGTCTGGGAGTGAGGATGGATCTCCTGACAGGACTCAGACGCCGTCCTCGCCCAGCGCAGGAGTCTGCAGCGTGCACACCTGGCCCTTGTGCCAGACTGCCCCTTCGAGGAAACGCCAGCAGAAACCTGGGCCTCTGCTTGGCTCATGGGCGCATATGTGTGAACACAGTGATTTTGCTCCGCAGACGATAACATCATTCCCAGTTTGGGAGCCTGGGTCTGTGCCACTCTTTTCACAGGACACCTGCTGGCCTCAGGCCCCCTGCACTGGTCACTGCAGCACCTACTCCTGTTCCTGCCTTATTCATCCAGGTGTCTTCCCTACTGCCCGAAAGAGCCTGGCACAGACCAGGTGCTCAATAAACATGTGTCGAATGAGTGAGTGAATGCGCGACTGAATGAATGACAGGAGGCGGAGCCAGGGGATGGAGGAAGGTGGCTGAGGAGGCAGCTGCGGGGGGAGTGGAGCTGGCCTTCCTCACACCTTGCCATCCATCCGTCCATCCCACAAATACCCACGGAGCCACGACTGGGCCGGCCCTGACCTCGCGGAGCCTCCGTCCCGCAGGAAGAGGAACAGGAGACAAACACTCACGGGACAGAGAGGCAGCTGGACTGGAGACCCTTGAGGGGGCCGGGGAGCATAAAGGGTGCCACGGGAGCCAATGGGGGTGTGGAGCCCTGACTAGCCAGGGCAGGGCCAGGGAGGGCTTCCCAGAGGAAGGGTCATTTAGGCTGAGGCCAGAAAGCTGAGGGGGATTCGCCAGCTAAAGAACAGGTGGGGAGGGAGGAGAGGGTGGCTTAGGCCACAGACAGAGCCTGGGAGAAGGCTCTGATATGGGAAGGCGCTTGGCAGGTTAGCTAGAAGCCCAGAAAGGTGGTGTCTTAGTTTGCTATTACGGCTGCAACACAATATGGCAGCAACGGGAAACCGGGGGAAGCCAAGGGAGCCCACGGACTATGGCTGCCCACGCCTGGGCAGCATCCTTGGCTCCCACCACACACCTTACAAAGTGACCGTGAGCACTACAGCAGCCAGAAGTACCAGATGTCATGTGTCCCGAAGTCAAACTAAACCACTGCAACCAGATCAACAAATCGGGGTGCACGACCAATAGCTGTGGCTCTGGTTGCCCAGGGTGGAGGAGTTTCCTGCCTTTTCCCAGAGGAAAATCCAGCCAGTGAGGGTCTATTTCCTTACAGCAACGCACGTTTACTCTCTTACAGCCCTGGGGGCCAGAGTTGACGGGGGCTATAGGGCTGCGTTCCTTCTGGAGGGTCTCAGGGTGAATTGTTTCCTTGCCTCTTCCGGCTTCTAGAGGGTGTCACCATTCCTCATCCCATGGCCCAGTCCTCCCTCTCTAGAGCCACAGTGTAGCACTTTCTCCTCTGCCTCCCTGCATGAGGACCCGTGTGGGGACACTGGGCCCCTGGATGACCCAGGATAACCCCTCAGCTCGAGACACTTCACTTAATCACACCTGCAAAATTCCTGCTGAGTATGAACTAACATATCTACAGGTTCCAGGATGAGGATGTGGACATTTTAGGAGGTGTCACCTCCCAAACAGAGGGGTTCATTTGGTTAGCAGGTATCAGGCCAATAGACACAGCCAAGCTGGTTACAGGAAGGGTTGTACTTATACAAGGTAAGGATCACACCGGGGATGATTCCCAAAGCAGTGTGTTCCCTAACCATGGGGTCAGGCTGGTTTTATAGTCAGAGGGTAATGAGGTGTGATTTGATTGGATCTTGCCTTGGGGTGACACTAGGGCTTGATCTGATTGGATCCTGGATCCTGCCGTGCTGTGCTGCTTCTTAATTCAGCCCCTGCTACTCGGTCCAAACACTTAGGTTCCGCCCATGGTCACAGGCTTGGTTCATCTGGGCATGCTCAGGTCATGTGACCTTCAACCTCGTGGGTCCACGGCAACTGAAAAACAACCCACAACTTTGTTACATGAAAGTTGAGCCAGTGGTGGCACATGCCTATAATCCCCGCAGTTTGGGAGACCGAGGTGAGAGGATTGCTTGAGGCCTGGAGTTCAAGACTGCCCTGGGCAACATAGTGAGACTCCGTCTCTGCAAAACAAAACAAAAAAAGTTGAGAAGATTGGTCTGGAGCAGTTAGAGAGGGACAAGGAGGGGAAAGTCCTCTGCATGAGACACCTGCTCAGTCGCTCGCCCTCCAGCACATCCTGTCCAGGCAGCTGGGATGATCGGGGCAGTGGCGGGGGATTCAGTGGGTCCCCCAGACTTCGGCTGCCCACAGCTGGTCAGCACCTCTCAGCCTCCCACCACACACTTTAAAAAGTGACCGTGAACACTGCAGTGACCAGAAGTACTGGAGCCTTAGGATTCTGTGTTCAAAAGTCAAACTAAACCATTGCAACCAGATCAACAGTTGAGGTGCACAATCAATAGCTGTGGCTCCGGCTGCCCAGGGCGGAGGAGTTTCCTAACTTTTCCCAAAGAAAAATCAAGCCAGTGCGGGTCTATTTCCTACGTCCCTGCTTCAACTCAGCCAGCGGTTCCCAAACTTAATCCATGGCAGCTTCCCCCGGGGGGCTTGTTGGAACACAGGTGCTGGGCCCCTCACACCCTGAGTTTCTGGATCAGTAGGTCTGGGGTGTGGCCGAGAAGTTGCTTTTCTGACAAGTTCCCAGGGGGTGCGGCTGCTGTTGGGTGGGGCCCACACTTTGTAACCACTGCACTAGGCTCGGCTGGTCTATTTTTATTTTATTTGTACAACTTCTTTGGAATAATAGATTCTGCAGTGAAAATAAAGACAGTAAACATTCGGTCTGATGCTCTGGAGGGCCTCCTGCAGCTATGGCAGGAGCCTATGACTCTGGAATTTTACTGCAAAGCAGTAAGATGAGCAGTGAATTGTTAGGAACTGGGACAGTGAGATGTCACTGCTGAGAGCACTGACAAACATTCTGTAATTCCTGTCCCACCACTTACGGGCTGTGTGGTCTTGAAGAAGTTACTGCCCCTCTCTGAATCTGTCTGTAACAAATGGATACAAGGATGATCTCTATTCTCAGAAGTACTGAGCCCTAAACTTGGTGCATAATTAATCCTCCGTAATTGGTGGATGCCATTGTTTGACATTCAAAGACAACAGGCATAATCAAGGAAACAGCCCAGGCCACAGGGGACGACTCAGACCTGAGACAGAGGCCACCCACATACCAGCCACTCCCTCTGCCAGGCCGCCAGGCCGCCAGGCCTTGGCTGTAGAACTCAGCACCAGCAAATTCCTTAGGAGCCAAGCCTGAGCAGTACCTGGGACAAGCCTGCCCCCTGGTGGCCAATGACACCAATTTGCAGAGGTCTGTGGTTTCAGATTCAGGCTTCTCTGTGATGGGCACTAATTCCAGGCAGCAGGTGTGAAAATGATTCAAAACTGAATTTCCCCCCAGTTATTTTCTGTTTCTTCTTGGAAAGCATCTGAGGAGTGGTGGTGAACGTGGGTGTACCTACCTATGCTCGGAGAGTTCATGTCTGAACTTGAAGGCTAAGCACTGTCGGCCCCCGATCCCTGCAGGGTGCATATCCGGGGCCCAATCCTGATCCGATATGAACCTGGGCATGTCCCTTCATGCCCTGGGCCTGGGTTTCTTCATCTGAGAAGTGAGACATCTCTGAGGTCCCCAGGGAGACTGGGGTGGAAGGCTGGACCCCACCTGCTCCGGAGTCCGGCTTTTCTGCTACGTGTTGTTTTCTCGTGGCCTGGAATTCCCTCAGCGCTGGTGTAGGAGGGGTGATGCACGAGGTTTCGGGGAACCCAGGTTCCCAACTCCCACCGCCAGGGTCTTCCCACCACTCCCCACTGCAGGAGGCTTCCCCACCAGGGAGAAAGTTCTCCTCTGTCCCGTGCAAAACCCCTGCCTCAGTCAAGTTGCCCAGTATCTTTCTCCAAGAGACACGAGCCCCAAAGCCCCCAGGGTCAGGCAGGGAATGAGTGAAGGGGCCCAGGTGGGGATCGGGGAGACCTGGAGGAGGGCACAGGACCCCCGAAGGGTTGGCTGCCTCTCACTTCATGCCCAGTGATGCCCTTTGGGATTTGGGGCCAATATTGCAGGATTTTTTTTCTCCCCAAGGAAAACTGGAGAGTGAATTGTGATATAAAATCGGATTTTATGCTGGCCACAAATCTTATTTTTTTCTCTTTAAAATTTTTTAAATTTACAAATAATAAGTGTATCCATTTATAGGGCACAGTAGGATGTTTTGATATGTGTATATCGAACCTTGTGGAATGATTAAGGCAATTGTCATACCAATCACCTCAATGTTTACTTTTTTGTGGTGAGAACATTTCAAATCTCCTCTCTTAGCAATTTCAACTATATGATAGGTATAATTGGCACATGTTTGTTGTTTTATATATTCTGAAAGGTTTAGGGCCAGCAAGGAATTTTTGGGTAAGCAACCTGTAAGGGTGGCCAGCCAGAGAGGCATAGGCCTGTGGTCAGTGACATTTTGTCACTGGCTTATGTATGATGTTCTGACACAGGGTGGTGAAATGACAGCTATCTCTGTGCAGAAAGGAATGGCAGTGTCGCATGACTCGGTTCCCAGGCTTAACTCTCCCCTTAGCCTTATGAGTCTAGGGGTTCTGAGATTTTATTTTCCTTTACACATATAATCAGAAAATGATACCTGATTAGATTCCCGAAGCTCCATGCATTTATTCCTGATTGGGTTTTGTTCTCTCCGGATTAATCGATTGAATCGGGTATCCCACGATGAAAGTGAACGAATTAGGGACGGGGTAAAAGTCCAGGATTCCCTCTCAGATGTACTCCGCAAACACTGACGGAGTTTTACTGACACGTGAGTATCACAGTCCTGACTGTGATTACGATTTCATTTATTCCTGACATTAGAGAGAAAAAACAAAACCAGAAACTATCCCTTCTGAGGGACTTTTGGCCACATGAAAATTACCAGAAGGTTCAGAGATAAAAGAGGTGCCTCACCTGAAGCCCACAAGATGCACAGGTGCTCTGGATGGGCTTGACGTGCTGCTTCACCAGGTTTCCCCAGGTGAGCCTAACCCAGGTAGCCTGAAAAGGAGGGCGCAGTTCTGGGAAGGGACGGGGGGAGGGAGCGTCGCCGGTGGGAGGGCGGACCACAGGCTGCTGAAGGTGTCAGTGAGGAAGCTCAGAGAGTTTTGGGCAACAGGGGCTCCTGGCGCTGTGGGGCTGCTACCACGCAGGCACCACTGAAGGAACATGACCCTGCTTTCTCCCAGGGGCTGTTAAAGGTACTGGAAGTGGGGACCCGGAAGGATGCAGTGGGAAAAGGGGATGGAGAAAGTCAGGCAGAGGAGGAAGCAGGGCAGGAACAGCCGATGTCCGTCACTCAGTACCGTAACGCCTGGATGCTTTCTGCCAAAGTACGTTTCCACGAGGTGAGAGTGGTTTTCCATGAACCGCCTTGTGATAACGATCCGACCTCACGACCAAGAACCTGGAGATTGGGGCTTCAGGAAATGACACCAGGGAAAACTGCCCTCGATGTCTTCAGAAAGGGCCATGCCAGGCCATTGTAACTTAAGGATTTCCGAGGGAAGGCTTGCCATAGACGCAGAGGTCATCTCGAAGCAGACAGCTTTCTCTAGATGACGGAATGAGACTCCGTTTATCCGCCTCTCATTGACTAAGACTTGTTTTCGTTTTGCATCAGCACAAAATATTCAAACTCCTATTTCATTTTGTTAGAAACTCTCACATCTCAAACTGGACATTTTCTAAGGGCTACTATTCAAAGTATAGCCACTCTCCCTAACCAAAGCAGCTGCCCACTAGTCATTTAGATGAGTGGGAAGGACCAGGACTAGCCATAGAACCTGCTTCCATGCACGGGTAGATGAGCAAAGGAGGAAGTGGATTTTATGTAAAGGTTGTGTATCCTTGCCTTGGCGAGTGGATTGAAATTTATACTCAAATGACTTGGAACTGAGAAGAAGACACAGAAGCAAAGGGATGGCCTATAACTACTATTGATTTCCTTCCTAGTAATTTATCTCTCTCTATAGAAAAGATTAGTGTGGCTACACCTAACCTAGGCAGTGTTCCCGACTCTCTGTAATCACACTCTGGTTTGACACGCTTTATGGAGACTAGAATCCTATATATATTTAATGACATAGATGCAAAACAGAACATGACCGTGTTACCCTTTACCATATAATCAGAGAACTTACTTTAACTAGACACTGTCCGATGAAAACTCTGAAGCGAATGAAATGCCTCCATTGTTCTACTATCTGAAATAATAATAGTTCTGTTTAGTGGAAGCATTAACACTCACGGTATGTTTGGAGACCAACCCAATCATCCTCGAATGGAGCTGGAATGCACAGGTGACTTTATCAAATGCACAGAAATATGTTTTCTTCCTGCCCCGATTTTAAACTGTCACCATGCAACTCGGCAATGTGCAGAGATATGACCAAGAATAACATGACATTCGTATCACCCCCAATAGATATGTAATGGGATCCATTTTGACCTTCTCTCAGTAAAACTGGGTTTTTCCTCCTGTGTGTCAACAAAATATATTGTATACACACAAAGAGACTCTCTAAAAAATAATATTATGAAATAAGCAAAGCAATGAGAATAAATGTGGGCATATTCAGGAATGTAAATGAAGACAAGGGTTTTGAAAGAAAAATCAGGAAGATATCATGAGTCATTTGGAAAGAGTCTTCCTTGGCTACAAGGATCGCTAGCAAGGGCACATCAACCCAACGCAGGACAGATCACCCTCCACCACCCAGAAACCCCAATACATTAATATTTGCCACATCTTGGTTCATTCTCAGGGTCACGCCCAGGTAAGAACACCCAGCTCCACCCTGCCCAGCCCCACCCTCACATCTCATTGTCATTTTCGCCTGATTTTCTGCAGAGAAGACTTGACCTAAGGTTTAGATTAATCCCACCCTCAGTGGTCCCTGTCTTCCACCTGAATGGAGACACCATCAGCTACTGCACCCAGGTGAGCATTGGATACACAGAGATGTCTATTCCTTCTTCTTGAGGGATGACACCACTGTCTTCTTAAAGCTGTTTTAACTCTGAAACAATTTGATAATTTCGAATGTGGCAAAAATCTCACAACAACAATACTTCTAGGTTTTGTTTTTTTCTGTTTAATGACAGGAATCGATTAGATTCTTCTTCACAATCAGGACTGTGAAGGTCACATCTTAGTCAAATTCCATGTGTTTGGGTCGGGCGTGGAGGCTCACACCCTTAATCCTAGCACTCTGGGAGGCCAAGGTGGGCAGATTGTTCGTGCTCAGGAGTTCGAGACCAGCCTGAGCAAGAGCAAGACCCCCTCTCTACTAAACAAATAGAAAGAAATTAGCTGGACAACTAAAAATATATATTCAAAAAATTAGCCGGGCATGGTGGCGCATGCCTGTAGTCCCAGCTACTTGGGAGGCTGAGGCAGGAGGATTGCTTGAGCCCAGGAGTTTGAGGTTGCTGTAAGCTAGGCTGACGCCACGGCACTCTAGCCCAGGCAACAGAGTGAGACTCTGTCTCAAAAAAAAAAAAAAAAAGAAAAAATATTCCATGTGTTTGTGGAATGAATTTATAAAAGAATTACTGATTTTTCAGCCCATCCCTAATTTTTTCAGTTCCGTGATTGGATAACTGGTTCAATCAATCAATCTGGAGAAAGCCAAAAACTCAATCAGGATTAACTGGGTGGAGCTTCAGGAATCGCATCAAATACCACACTCTGATTGGAAGCGGGTAGTTGAAAAGGGGAGTAGTGATTGGAAAGGTCAATGTAAGCTCTTGAAGATCCACAGAGAATCCCAAAGCCCTGCAGACTGGAGTTACTGCTGGCTTCTGCCTGAGGTCCCAGCGCCCTGCAAACTGAGTCCAGATCTGGTAAGCCAGTGACCTCCATAAAGACAGTCCCATCTGATCTGATGGGGACATGAAGCTCAGATTTGCAGGGAGGTATCCTGCATGTTTTTCAGATTCACAGTCTTAGGCTTGAGTTTTCCTCTAAATGCAGTTTGTATTTATTCTAAACATTCTGATTTGTGCTTTGGTTTATAACATTCAAAATGCTTGACCAAGCAGTTTTGTTTCTTTTTTAAATAAACATCCAATTGAATGAAGATTTCATTCCACCAAATGTTGAACATGTATTTTGTGTGACCTGAAATTACCGTTCACATATTTTGTGGTACTGTCATTTTACACGTTAGGCTTTCTTTCCTACTAAAAGCTGAAAAATATTTTATATACTATTTTTAAGAATGGATTCTTTGTTCTGAACATTTGATCCATTTCTGCCCATAGACTTCAAAGTGGTTAACGTTTAGTATGTGTAAGGGATGTGCTTTGGAATCAAAATCTCAGAGAAATGGTTTTCCATCTCTAACTTGCAAATGCTCCATAATACTGCCACACTTTCTTTTTACACTTTTTCATTAGCATTTTTTAAAATGAAAACTAATGGCACCAATTTTAGGGAGTGCCTTTCGTCTTTTGCAATTAACCGGGTGAATTGGGGGAACTGAGAACGTGGGCTGTGTTGGGGCCACATGATTCCCATTCCCATTGGTTTAGGGCCTTGAGTGATGGCGAAAAATTCTTCCTCAGAAAGGGTGGGGCAGTGCTCAGTCTCCTGGTAACACTTCCCAGAGGGACTGGGATTTAGTGGAGCAATAGATGAAAACCAAAGGGCTAGTGGTCATCTTGTCCCCCACCCCCCACACCCCTGGTGGTTGGAAGATACTCATCTTTGACTCAGCAGGGGCAGAGCTATGGCTTTATGGCCACTGAGTGCAGAGTGGAATTGGGGTAAACTGAGGACTTGTCCACTTCTGCCACAGGACATTTGCCCTAGGAGATGAGGTGACTGGGATTGCCCTGAGAAGAATGCATTTTGTGTGGATTTGTCCTCTGAATTTTTTCCTCACAGATTTTTTAAAAATTTCAGAATATTAGGGGAGTACAAATGTTTTTGTTACATGGATTGCTTCTGTAGTGCTTGAGTCAAGGGTACAAGTGTGCCATCATCCTAATCATGTTCATTGTACCCATTCCTTGCAGATTTTCATCAGGATGAGCGTCCAGGCTCCACCCAGACTCCTGCAACTGGCGGGGCAGAGCCTGCTGAGGGACGAGGCTGTGGCCATCCCTGCTCTGGAGGAGCTGCCGACGGAGCTCTTCCCACCACTATTTATAGAGGCCTTCACCAAGAGACGCAGCAAAACCCTGACGGCCATGGTGCAGGCCTGGCCCTTCACCCGCCTGCCTCTGGGGGCCCTGATGAAGAACCCTGACCTGGAGACCCTAAGAGCTGTGCTGGAGGGGCTCGATGTGCTGCTTGCCCAGAAGGTTCGCCCCAGGTGAGGCTGACCCAGGGAGCCTGGTAGGGAGGGCCCAGGAGTCTGGGAACAGACATCTGAGTCAGGGAGAGTGGGGGGCCCAAGGGTGGAGCAGAGGCTTGTGAAGATACAGGGAGGAAGTTCAGAGACCTGACCACTGCTGAGCCCACTCTGGAAAACTGCTCCCGGAAGTGTAAGACTGCTCACCGTGCTAAAAGAATGTGAACCTGTCTCCTCCCAGTGGCATTTAAAGATACTAGAAGTGAGGACAGGCAGGATCCAAGGGCAATAGGGGATGCGGAAGGTCAGGCAGAGGAGAAGAAAGAGTGGGAGCAGCCGATGTCGGTGTGTGGAATGAAAGGTCAGGTCAGAGGTGGGTCCTTTCCTAAATTCTGAGACTCCCCTGTTTCACCCACAGGAGGTGGAAGCTGCAAGTGCTGGATTTGCGGAATGTGGATGAGAACTTCTGGGCCATGTGGTCTGGAGACCCTGCGTGGTCTTCAACAGCCGTGAATGAGAGGAAAACAGCAAAGGACTGTCCAAGGATGGGAAGGCAGCAGCCCATACAGGTGTTCAGAGACTTTTACCTAACAGGAAAAAAACCGGATGAGTTCCTCGCCTACCTCATTCTGTGGGTCAAGAAGAGAAAAGATTTCATACACCTGTGTTGTAAGAAGCTGGTGATAGTTTCATTGCCTGTCCGCAATATTACTATCAGGAAGGTCCTGGAAATGGTGGACCTGGACTGTATCCAGGAGGTGGAAATGAATAGCCCCTGGGAGCTGTCCACCCTGGCGAGGTTTGCTCCTTACCTGGGCCAGATGAGTCACCTTGGCAAACTAGTTCTCTTCAACATCTATGTGTCTGCCTACGTGTCCCCAGAGGAGAAGGAGCAGATTCTCGCTCAATTCACCTCTCAGTTTCTCAAACTGGACAACCTCCAGAAGCTTTATACATACACTGGCTCTTGCCTCGAAAGCCGTCTTCACCAGGTATTCAGGTGAGGAAGGATGGTGGGCTTTCTCTGCAGACCAGACCAAAGTGAAGAAGCCTCTGGAATGGCAGCCCATTGTCGTGTTCCCTGCTCATGCCTGATGCGGGTATCACATCACCACCCAAAAGAAGGCAGAGAGATGAATGGGGCTCGATGCCGTAGAGAGGGACACCATGCCAGGGAGCTAAGTGTTGGGGGATTCAGAGCCAGGGAGGGTGCTTTTGAATTATCCCTGAGGAAGCATTTAGAAAGTAAGATGGCGGGAAATAGGCAAGTGAGGAGGGCACTGAGGAAGGGAGAGCACATCACATACAACCTGGGCGTTTCAAACTATTAAGCGCTGTCCTCATCAGCTTAGTGAACATAATTGAGCCTGTCTCTAACTCCATCCGTTGTAGAAGGTTGTTGTAGCTCCAGGTAAGGTAGTTAATATGGAGAATGCCTGCTTCTGGAATAGCAGTGAGGGAGCAAGGGTGAAGAACTGTAAAAAGAGATAGATGGTTGCTGATCACGCCATCATGCCAGGATCCTGCAGGTGGCAACCCCAGCTGACGTTGCTGGGTCTTGCCCAGGTGTGTCCTTTATGTATGTCTCCCACTGGGCTTGCCTGGTTTTTCTGCTTCACAGATAAGCCAATGGAGCTCTGGAGATTGAGGACTGGACCCAGTAACATAATCGATGGTGAAAGGACTCAGCCTCAAATGGGAGTGACCTGAATGATTAGACTTTCAACAGGCAGCATCCTGGGTGTTGACATCCTTAGGTGATCAGAACGAGCTTGGGTTTGGGTGAAAAGTGCACCTCTCATGTTGATGTTATTCCTTACCACCTACTTCTTACTAGTACCATTCCCCAAAACTAACTGCTTGTTATATCCCCAGGTCCCTCAAGACCCCCTTGGAGACCTTCTTAATAACTGACTGCATGCTGTCAGCATCAGACTGGGAGAACCTGTCCCGCTGGCCGAGCTTCAGTCGGCTAAAGGAGCTGCATCTGAGAGGCATCGCGCTGACCCATTTCAGTCCTGAGCGCCTCCAACTGATGCTAGAGAAAGTTACAGGCACGGTCCAGTCCCTGCTCCTAGAGGACTGTGGGATCGTGGACTCCCAGCTCAATGTCATCGTGCCTACCCTGAGCCGCTGCTGCCAGCTCACGACCGTTAGTTTCGGCGGGAATCCCATCTCCATGGCTGCCCTGGAGAACCTGCTACGTCACACCACAAGGCTGAGCAAGTTAAGCCTGGAGATCTATCCTGCCCCTCAGGAGAGTTATGACGCCCAGGGTGCTCTAGACTTTGGGAAATTTGTCCAGTTTCGGGCTGAGCTGATGGAGATACTGAGGGACTTAAGGCAGCCCAAGACGATCATGTTCAGTACAGTCTCCAGGCCTTACTATGGTGACAGTGAATATGATCCTATTATGGTCTAGAGCCCCATCGATGCTGCTGTGGAACCTCTGCCTTGTTGAGTGGATTTATCAAAAACTTTCTTCTGTGCACTTGGAAACTGAAACCTAGGACATAGGTGCATTGTGAAGGGAGCATGAACCCATCCTTTCAGACACCTGCTCTGTGTGAATGGGAGAAGGAATGGTGACACAGCAGAGGGTAGGCCTGGAGGGGAACTATTGACGTGGGACCATGGGACCTTCAGGGATATGCCTTCCATATTTTCAGAAATAGGACACTGAGTTTTTAAAGTGTGATACGTGCTTGAGAAATGAGTTAACTCTGCATGGATAGTTGTAAAGAATCATCAGAAATAAATGGGAAAATCAGTGTAAACTGTCTGGTGTCTTCCATGATTGGTTTACCTGTTTTAACAGTTTGAACATCAGGAATGTCCAGATAATTGTGAACTAAAATAACAATCTTTAGTCCCCTCGGCTGACTGAATGGATTCCCTCTGGGCTAAGGAGACCCCTCAAATGCCCTAAAGCTGACTTGCTGGCCATAAGAAGCATTGTCATGCCCCCACCCTGTGTAACTCATTAACAGGCCTAAGCCGGTATAAGACAAAGCTTAAATCACACCCGCAGGCCATCAATTTACTCAGCAGATCACTGGAGTCTGGACATATGTCCTGTGTATGTCCAGTGGCTTGTCTCTGATTAACAGACTTACTTATCTTACCTGAAAACATTCCAAACCTTTAGACAAAACTTTATTTCTTAATCAATTATAAATCAAAGAATCTTTAAACCCACCTATAACCTGTCATGCCCCACTTCAAGATGTTCTGTCTTTCCAGGTCAAACCAATGTATACCTTCCATGTATGGATTTATGATGTTGAGTGTAATTCCTGTTTCCTTGAAATGTACAAAACCAAATTGTAACCCAACCATGGTGAGACTACTTGTTCAAAGCTTCTTGGCTATGGCTCTCTGGAGCGTGGTCACACATATTTGGCAAACAATAAACCTCTTTAAATTATCTTACAAAATTAGAGTTCTTTTCCACATAATGAAAAGGGAAAAAAAGGAACAGAGTTGTCTGTGATAAGTGAGGTTCTGCCCCTGTAAATCAAGGCATTAAAATGAACTTTGATCATTCTGATCAATTTCCTCTGTTTTTTAGGCATATATTACCTCCTAACTAAAGTTTGCACAGAGATGCTGTTCCAAAACAGGAACCCACATGGAATCCCACAGTAATCTGAGGCTAGACAACCTCCAGCTGGGTGCCATTCTGATAGCCTAGGTAGTGGGGATCGACAGACATGGCTGCTGCTGCAGCACTGCCCTGAGGAGGGAGGGGGAGACTGAGGGTTCCCATGCAACCCTGGGGAGGTCCCCACTACTCTGCTGTGAGCTCCTGTTGTGACTGTGATGTGGGTGGACCACGCTGTCCACAGGCCCTTGTCCATGCTGCCTGCCAAGAAGGGGCTCCACCCTCTCTGGTCACAGAGCAAAGATGCCATTTTGCAAACATAAAGCTAGGCTACACCCCACTCTCAGACTGAGTTCATGTCACCATAGCAGCAGTCACCACCTGGCTGAGGAGAGGAAAGGGAACCACACTCTCCTAAGCACACATAAGACGGTATTTACTGCTCTGCCACTGGTAGCTGCAAGACCGAAGCATGAGTGGACCACATTTCCTACTACAGCTTCTTGCCCATGCTGCTTACCTGAGTGAGGGCCTGCCCCTCTGGTCACAGGCCCATACCTGGTGCCATTTCGAGAGTTTAATGCTGTGCTTCTCTCTGTCCTTGGGCCAAGTTTGAGGTGAAGTGGCTGCAGCCTCCACACGGCCAAGGAGGGACAGGGAAGAACAAGCTATTCTGAGCACACCTAAGACCATGTCCACCACCCTGCCACAGGTGGCATGGGACAGAAGACTAGCCCACACATACCCATTGCAGCTACCAGCCATACCAGCATGGACACTTTTGGTCCAAGTAAACTACTCCACCACCACTACCATCTTCACCCACATAACGCCAGCTGTCCAGGGGCCTGAGAACCCACTCACACATCTGGTCCACTCCTCTCACTACTAACTTCTGAGTGAGCAATGTGGAGGCCCAAGAATTGGCCCTTCAGGATCCCCTCACACAGATGCCAGTGTAAGCTTCTGTGGGCCTAAAATCAGGCACACTTAGCACACTTCTGCTACCACTAGGGCCTGGAAGACTGGCTCAGTTGGCATCCAAGTCCCCAGCAAAATGTTACCACAGCCTCAACTAATAACCATACCTTAGCCACTGTGGAAATCACACATGCCACTGACCCTGTGTACTGCTAAAAAAATCACATAAAGGTCACACTACCCCAGGCACTTAAAACCAAAATCAAAGTGTCCTATTCAACCAACAACATATGTACAGCTTCAGGAAAAAATACTCCCCTATGAAAGCAATTTCACAAATTGGAAGAAGTGACTGCCACACCAGACATGCAGATATCAATGGAAAGACACAGGAAACATGAAACACCAAGGAAATATCACTCCACTAAAGGAACATGACAATTGTTCAGCAACAGATCCCAATCATAAGAAACTCCTTGAAATGCCAAAGAATCCAAAATTTTGATTTTAAAGAAGCTCAATGAGATGCAAGAGCAAGGTGAAAAGCAATACAAATAAATCAATAAAATGAATTCAGAATATGATGAGAAATTCACCAAAGAGATAGCTACCTTAAAAAAAATCCCAAAAACCAAACTGAAATTCTGGAACTGAAAAACTCATTAAAGGAAAGACAAAATGCATTTGAAAACCTCAATAATTATACCAAATAGAAGAATGACTCTCAGAACTTGAAGATAGATCTTTTGAAATAATCTAGTCAGTTAAACATAAGAAATAAAAAATAAAAAAGAATGAACAAAGCCTTCGAGACATCTGGGACTACATAAAGTGACCAAAATTACAAATTACCGTTATTCAGAAGGGAGGAGAGAAATCAAAGTGTTTCGAAAATCTATTTAAGGAAATAATTGATGAAAAATTACCAAGTCTAGAAAGAGAGAATCGAGATACTAGAGACCTAGAGATCCCCAGGCATAGACATTGCAAGAAGGACATCAACACCACACATTATATTCAGTATGTCTAAAGCTATAGCAAAAGAAATAATTTTAAAATTAGTAATAGAAAGGCATCTTGCCATTTATAAAGGAAATCCCAGCAAAATAACAGTGGACTTCCCATCAGAAACCATACAGGCCAGAAGAGAATAGGATGGCATTTTCAAAATGAGAGAGAGAAAATTTTTTTTTAATATATTCTGCCAGAATAAGCTTCATAATTGAAAGAAAAATAAAGTCTTCCCCAGATGAGCAAATGCTGATAGGAATTTGTCACCACTAGATAAGCCCTACAGGAAATGCTCAAAGGGGACTTAAACACAAAAGCAAAAGGTCAATACTCTTCATCACAAAAACACACAAAAAATAACTCACGGGTCATATAAAACAATTACACAAACGAGGAAGAGAAAGGAATCAAATAGCAACACCACAGAATTTCATCAAACCACAAAGAGAAAAAGAGAGAGAAATAGAAAGAAAAAAAGAATATATAAAATAACTATAAAATAGTCAACAATATGACAAGAGCAAAGCCTCATATATCAATATTAAGCTTGGACATAAGTGGGTTAAATGCTGCACTCAAAAGATACAGATCGGTAGAATGCATAAAAAACCATGATCCAAATATATGCTACTTACAAAAAACTCACATATAGACTGAAAGTGAAGGGATAGAAAAAGCTATTCTACACCAATAGAAATCAAAAGTGAGCAGGAGTAACTGTACTTATATCAGATTAAAGAGTCTTTAAATCAAAATGGTAAAAAAAAGATAAAGAACATCATTATATAGTAATAAAGGGATCAAGTCAGCAACCAGATATAACAAAATGAAATATATTCACATCCCTCATCAGAGCTCCCAGATTCACACAATTATTATTATACTAGATGTAAAGAAAGAGATAGACAACAATACAATAATAGTGAGGGATTTCAACACCCCACTCAATCAAGAGACAGAATCATTGAGATAGAAAATCAACAGACACCTGGGACTTAAATTGGACTTTAGACTAAATGATTTAACAGATGTTTATAGAACATTCTATTCAATGATTACTGGTTATACATTCTTTTCACCAGCACCTGGAACATTTTCCAAGATAGACCACATGTTAAGCCACACAAGAAGTCTTAGCAAATTTTATAAAATTGAAATCATATCAAGTATCTTCTCAGACCTAAGTGGAATAAAGCTGAAAATAAAATCAATATGAAGAGGAGCTTCAGAAATCATACAAATATGTGGAAATTAGACTTGCTCCTGAATGATCACAGAGTCAATGAAGCAATTAAGACTGACATTAATACATTTTTTTGAAACGAATGAAAATGAAAACACAAAACACCAAAACCTGTGGGATCCAGACAAAGCAGGTCTAAGAGGGAAATTTATAGTATTAAATGCCTACATCAAAAAAGTAGAAAGAATCCAAATTAAAAACCTAATATTGCACCTCAAGGAAGAAGAAAAACAAGAGCAAAACAAACCCAAAATTAGCAGAAGAAAAAAAGGAAAGAAAGAAAATCAGAGCAGATTTAAATGAAATAGAGACAAAAAAAAAAAAAAGCAAGCCCAAAGGATCAATGAAATGAAAAGTTGGTTCTTCAAAAACCTAAACAAAATGGTTAAGACATTAGTTAGACTAACGAAACAAGGAAGAGAGGAGATCCAAATAAATACAATCAGAAATGAAAAAGGAGACATTACAATTGATACAACAGAAGTACAAAAGATCATCAGATGGTGGTAATCCTGCCTGTCTGGGACCAGTTTATCCCGGCAGGAAGACTTGTCCTCAGAACTGTCACAGATTTGGTGACCACCCTGGGGCTTTCCTCTGGCTTGGCACAGGGCCTGACCTGCAGTGAGAGCTCAATCGGCGCCTTTTTCTTCTCTTTTCCCTTTTATACGAAGCCCCCGATACTCCTCATTCTTCGATTTTACACTCTATTTCTGAAAACAGGGAGGAGAGCAGCAACACAGGGCCCACAGCGGAACTCACCTTTTATGTGCGGTCACCACTGAATCATGCTTCACCCAAAGAGCAGAGGCTTAGCAGCCGGGAGGGGGGGGGGAGTGCAAGACTGGATTCAGCTCTAGGAATCATGAGACAAAAATTTCCCAGCTGTAGGGTTTACGTGCCACCTACTGATAAGTCAGACCATACAGTAACGTTTCAAGTTGTTATAAGCAGGACTGTTTTACACTTTTGATAAATCTATGCCATATAAATGCTGCTTAAGTATAAATAGTTGTGTCCTGATTTCTGGACATATTAAAGATATAAATCCCATTTGTAAATTATTAAAGAAACAGTAGTTTTAAGGAATACTTGTGGACTTAAAAATGATTAACTTGGTTTAGAGTCTCAAAAGGAATGGGACTTTAAAACTGAGTTGAAAGATCAAAAAGGGGGGAAATAAAAAAATAAAGATCAAAAAGCATTATTTCTTTCTTCCGTACAAATATTTGGAATAATACTATTTTGGAGTATCAGAAAAGATGACAGTGTTATAGACAGACCCGTTTTTAGAGCAGCTTCACAATCACAGCAAAACCCAGCAGAAAGCAGAGTTCCCACGGACTTCACACCTGCACACGTGCACAGCTTCCCCCAGTGTCTGCGTCCCACAGCAGAGTGACACATACATGACAGTCCGTGGACCACGTGGCTGTATCAGTGCCACCGTAAGTTCACAGTATGCACTGTGGTTCGGTGTGGGTGTTGCACATCCCGTGGGTTTTGACAAATGGATAATGACGCGTACCCACATGACAGCAGCTCACAGAGTAGTTTCACTGCCCTAAACATCCTCTGTGCTCTGCCCATTCGTCCCTCCCTCCCCTCTGACCTCTGTCATCCACTGGGCTTTTCCCACTCTCCGCACTTTGCCTTTGCCGGCAGCTCAGACGGCGGGAGTCACACAGCACGCAGCCTTTTCAGGTTGGCTCCTTTCCACTGAGTGACAGCCGCTGAAGTTTCCTCCATGTCTGTTCATAGACTGATAACATTCGATTGTTTGTGTGATCACAGTTTATCCATTCGCCTAATGAAGGGCGTCTTGGTAGCTTCCAAATGGGAGCAATTATGAACAGAGCTGCTGTAAACATGAGGTGCAGGTTTACTCACCTGGGTAAATACCAAAACGCAAGATCGCCGGACCACGTGGGAAGGGTATGTTGCAAAATGATTCTTTCCCCGAACACTCTTACCTGCTGGACAGAGGTTGCTCCTTAGGGGGCAAGGACTGTGTCTCTGTCATCCTGTGATCCCACAGCTGTGCAGGGAGCGTAGCACATGGTAGAAAATGTTTGATGACTTTATGGTGCAGGGAAATCTTTATCATCGGTTTATAGCCACTAAAATGCAAATGTGGGGAAGTCAATATTAGCCGGCTCCCAGTAATATAAATAAGTTGGATACAGACAAAATAGCACTTGTGATACTGTGGTCGCTACGTGTGGCCTGCCAGTCATAAGAGGTGCAAGTGGCAGAAATGCTCTTGTTTTTCATACCTTTTTCCCTAGTCAAACAGGACAGCATCCTCAGTGTAAGACGCCCCCTGACACGGACAGAGTGCGCGGCTGCCCTGGTCTTTCCCTGCACTCCAGGCTCCTCTGCAGATGGTTCGCTTTAGCTTGCCTTCTTCAAGACTCTTCTCTGACTTCCTGTACATCTCTACATGCTCACAGAGACGTCGGATTTTCTCTTCCCTCAAAGACACAGTGTCTTTCTGCGGTATCGAGCGTCGCGCTTTTTCCCACTCAAGTGTAGGTCGGAAAGGGTCGTCCTCGTTCTCTGCAGCTGGCCTATATGAACAGCAGTTTATGAAGTGAAGCCTCCACACTCTAACCTTCCGCCCGTTTATGTAAATGCACACTGCTGGCGTTTCGCCATTACCAATCACACGGTTTTAACACTAAAAATCACTGTGCACACCAGAGATTCTCTTCAGCTCCTCAGCGTTCTCTTCTGTGTTCACCCCATCTCTTCAAAATCATCCGTTTAACCCTGTCGGACAGGTCACATTCATCACCTCATAGGCACGCTCTTCACAGCTTCAATTTACAACAAAAGCACTAGGAAGGAAAAGAAACATTGCTCTTTTGTCATGTGATTCCCCACATTCATTTTTTCTCTTTAGAGCTAAACTTCTCGACAGAGTTGGCAACATCCCTGTTGCTACATGCTCATCTTTCCTCTCAGTTTTCTTTACGAACAATTCCAAGTACACAGAAGGGCGTGCTGAGTGTCATAAACAACACATGGTTACCACACCCGGGTTTACACTGGCAGTGTTAGCATTTTGCCATATTGGCTGTGCACACCCCTGATGAATCTTCCTGGGTCACCCTCCCTTACTGCGGAAGCCCCTTCTCTTCCTTCCTGCTCAGAGGTCCGCTGAATTGAATTTGTTTCTATGTTATTACCATCCATGTTTTAATTATATTCTTCATACATATGTACATCAATAACAGAAATTATTTTGAACGTTGGTAAAATTCACATCAATGTCACACTTTATATATCCTTCTTGATGTGCTTTCTGGGGAAAGGTCTTTTTTTTGGAGATTTATTTCTATCAACTCGTGTAGATTGAAAACTGCATTTCTCTTTTGCTATAATTTGTTGATACAAAACTACACACATTAAAAGTAAAGGTGACCCTTAAACGACAAGAGAATCAGAGCAGCTGACCCTTGGGGTTAGAGCTCAGTGTAGGGCATCTGACTGCAGAGGAGCCGAATGCCACATATTCAGAAACCCGCATGTAACTTTTGACTCCCCAAAATCTCAACTACTAACCTCCCACTGTTGAGCAGAAGCCGTATTAATAGTATAAACAGTAGACTACACATATTTTGGATGTTATAGGCATTACATATTGTTTTCCTTTTTCTTTTCTTTTTTTTGTGATAAAATCTCCCTCTGTCACCCTGGCCCAGAGTGCAGTGGTGTCACCATAGCTCACAGCAACTTCAAACTCCTGGGCTCAAGCGACCCTTCTGCTTCAGCCTCCAGAGTGGGACTACAGGCACGTGCCACTGTGCCTGACTAATTTTTTCTCATTTTATTTTCTCTTTTTCTTGTTTGCCAAGCTTACTCACTGGGGTATAATTTTTTCTATTTTTGGTAGAGACGGCGTCCCGCCATGGTTCAGACTGTTCTCGAACTCCTGAGCTCAAGTGATCTCCCACCCTCGGCATCCCAGAGAGCTAGGATTCCAGGCCTGAGCCACCACATCCAGCCTGCATTACATACTGTTTTATTAAAATAAATTAAGGTGTAGAAAAGAAAATGTCATTGAGAAAATCATAAAGAAGACAAAATATATTGGCTACTTACTCAGGGGAAGTGAATCGTCACAGAGGTTTGCGTCCTCGTCGTCTTTTCAGTGAGTAGCCTGAGAAGGAGAGAGGAGGGGTTTGTCTTGGTGTCTTGAGCGTGGCAGAGGCAGAAGAAAATCCACGGATAAGTGGACGCGCTCAGTTCAAGGGAGAACTGTCCGTGGTTTGATGAGTGGGATTCTGGGATTCATCTATAGTATCAGTTTATGTTTCTCTTTGTAATAAACTATAATTCCCTGATAAATAAAGGCGATGAATATATTTATGTATGCTTTGTCTACATTTGTATGTATTCTTCTGAGACGTGTCCTTTCAAGACTTTTGCCCAATTGTTTTTGTCTGATTATTATTGAGTTGGAAGCATTTTTAAAATATATATTCGGAATATAATTTCATGTTAGATATATTTACTGTGGTTATCTTCTCCCAGGGTGTCCTCGTCTCCTTTTTAAATGTTACCATCAGGAAATCCAAATTTTAAATTTTAATGCAGTCTCTTTTATCTATTTTCTCATTTATTATTTTTGCTGTTGGGTGCTTGTTGAAGAATTTTATCTCCTTTAAGTTTACGAAGATTTTATCCTAAGTTTCCTACTAGTGGTTCTCTAGTTTTATTTTTTTACATGTAGAGTCTATCATCTATTTCAAGTTAATTTTCATGCATGGTGTGAGGTGAGTTTTGGTATTTATTTTGTTATCCTGTTAACACGCAGTTGTTCCACCAATATTTCTTGCAAAGACTTTTCTTTCCCAGTCGAATCCCCTTGGCATGTCATCCACACTGACATATAGTTGTGGCTCTATTTATGAATTCTGTATTTTTTTCCATCTGTCTGCATTCCAAGAATGTGCTCTCTTGATTACTGTAGCTTTATAGTAAGTCATCGAATCAGAGATGAGACAGCCAGCTGGCAGCTCCTGCTTTAGGTAAGGCACTGCTGCGGGCTTGCCTTGGGCATTGCTCTGGGCATTGCTGCAGCAATACCTAACTGAGACAGGAAGTCTCCACACAAAGTGCCTTTTTTTTGAGACAGAGTCTCCCTCTGTCTCCCTCTGTCACCTGGGCTAGAGCGCGGTGCAATTATCACAGCTCACAGCAACCTCCAACTCCTACGCTCAAGCGAAGCCTCCCGAGAAGCTGGGATTACAGGCACATGCCACCATGCCTGGCTAATCTTCTTTATTTTTAATAGAGATGGAATCTCCCTCTGGCTCATGCTGGTTTCAAACTCCTGACCTCAAGCGATCCTCCCACCTTAGCCTCCTAGAGTGATAGGATTAAAGGTGTCAGCCACCCCACCCAGCCTCAAAACAAAGTTTGAAATGGCCCTGATCAAAACAGCACGGAGGCAGGACAAATTTTAACCATCTAGAACCAAGACAGTGGAGGACTAGGTGTCACGCTGATTCCAGGAAAACACTGACTCTGCCATCCATATTCCTGCCCTTGTTAATTAGCTGGTGCTTCCATAGAAAGGCAATGGAAACCAGGACGCCGGTTCTCCTCTGCAGGGAGAACCTGCCTCTGCTCTGTGGAGCAGACTTTCTACAGTTTCTGAACAAATCTCGCTTTCACTTTAGACTGTTACCTTGCTCCTGAATTCCTTCTTGCATGAAACCAAGGTTACATTTGGACCCGAGTGGCTCCCAGCATTGGGAGTCACTTTCCTGTGTCACTACCAGTGCTCCAAATTGTTCTTTTGTAACATTGCTTTGGTTATACAAGTTAATGTAAATTTCCCTATGAATTAAGAAGAGGTCTGTCAATTCCTACATAAAAGCCTGGTGGGATTTTCATTTGGATTGTACCATATGTATGGATTAATCTGAGGGAGAATTGACATCTTCACAATATTGAGTCTTCTACTACTTGAGTATACTGTATCTCTCCGTTTACTTAGATATTCTTCTTTTTATTTTGAGACAGTCTCATTCTGTTGCCTGGGCTAGAGTGCCCTGGCATCAGTCAGCCCAGTTCACAGCAACCTCAAACTCCTGCCTCAGCCTCCCGAGCAGCTGGGACTACAAGCACGCGCCACCATGCCCAACTAATTTTTTTCTATTTTTAGTAGAGATGGAGTCTCACTCTTGTTCAGACTGGTCTCCAACTCCTGACCTCAAGGGATCCTCCCACTTTGTCCTCCCAGAGTGCTAGGATTACAGGCCTGGCCTAATTAGATATTCTTTAGTATTAATGTCTCTCAGCACTGTTTTATACTTTTTGGTATACACATCTTGAACATATTTTATTGAATTTATGCCTAATAGTTCAAGATTTTAGTGTTCCTGTAAATGAAATTTTCATTACTATTTTCAGTTATTTTTTGCTAGTAGCTAATATGGAAATAAAATTGATTTTTATATATTGACATTGTATCCTGTGACTTTGCTATATTCACTTAGTTCTAGGAATTTCGGTGGAGATTCTTTAAGCTTCTCTATACGGATGTTCGTGTTGTTTGCGAGTATCGACGGTTTACTTCTTCCTGTACGCTCTGTTTGGGTTTTATTTCTGGTTGTCTTGTTGAAATGGCTAGAAATGCCAGGCCAGGAGCATGTTCAATCCAAACTGTGAGGGTGAACATCCTTGCATCGTTCCTGTTCTGAGGAGGAAGGATTTAGTCCTTTACCCCACAGTATGAGGCTGGCTATGGGTCTCTGAGAGTGTTGGTTATCATCTTAAGGAATTATTGTTTTCCTGTTTTGCTGAGAGTTTAAAGAAATGAGTCACTGAATTTTTTCAAATGCTTTTCCTGCATCAATTGGGATGATCATATAGTTGTGTTTTTCCTCCTTTGTTTCATTACATTGACTGACTTTCAAATGTTAAATCTATCTTGCATTCCTGGCTCATTTGGGAATGTTAAAACCAATCTTGTTAGCTGGGCATGACAGGAGCCTGTATTACTAGCTACTCAGGAGGATCTCTGGAGCCTGGGAGTTCAAGGTCACAGTGAGCTGTGATCTCATCACTGCCCTCCAGCCTGGGCAACAGAGCAAGAGACCGTGTCTCTAAAAACAAAACAAACAAACAAAACAAAATAAACAAAAAACAATCTTACATTTCTGACTGATATTTAAATGTTAAAATCATTTATGTATTCCTCTTGGTCATTTGTATAAAACGTTGGAACAGATGTAGGGGCATGGAATTGGGAGAAGGACAGGGGTAGGTACACAGGGTAGACCTCCAGTGAGTGGCGGGGATATGTGCCCTCATTTTACTATTACTTTTTTCAACTTTATCCAGATTACATATGTGCATAGAGTAGAGATGCTCTCTTTCTGGTATGTGTCTTTTGTAATAAAAACATATTATAATAAAAATGTGAGCTACCAATTCTAATATATTTGTAAAGCAAGACCAAGAGAATATATACTTGAAAAAATATGAAATAGGTGGGGCATGGAGGCTCACGCCTGTCATCCTAGCACTTTGGGAGGCTGAGGTGGGAGGATCCCTTGAGGTCAGGAGTTCAAGACCAGCCTGAAGAAGAGCACAACCTCGTTTCTACTAAAAAAAAAAATAGAAAAAATTAGTCAGGCCTGGTGGTGTCTGCCTGTAGTCTCAGCTACAAAGGACCCTGAGGCAGAGAGATTCCCTAAGCCCAGGTGTCTGAGGTTGCAGTGGGCTATGATCAGGACATTCTGCTGTCATGGTCACTTTCGTGAGCAGTGGAGGACACTGGTTTCCTAACAGAGGATTAACATCACTAGCTCCATTTTTTTTTTTTTTTTTTTTTTTGAGACAGAGTCTCACTCTCTTGCCTGGGGTGAGTGCCGTGGCATCAGCCTAGCTCACAGCAACCTCAAACTCCTGGGCTCCAGCAATCCTACTGTCTCAGCCTCCCAAGTAGCTGGG
>CAUYSK010093463.1:0-26149 GCA_963575035.1 Avahi laniger
CCGGCCCGCGCGCCCCCCCCCCCCCCCCCCCCCCCCCCCCCCCCCCCCCCCCCCCCCCAGGGTCCACAGTCCGTGCCAAGGAGGCACCTCACCCTGTGCAGGGAGTTAGAGCCCACGGAAAATGGCCCAGGTGAGGGAAGGAGCAGCAAGACACTACACGGTCACCAGTCATCGCCTTGCAATGACAGCGGACAGACTGGATGCTCAGCGGGGGGAAGCGGGTCTCCAGTTCATACAGTGTTAAGAGAGACCCAGAAGTGACTCTGAGATCACACCAGCCTGTACTTTTTCTCTCTTTGTAGGGTTGGGGGAGGGAACGGCGCAGGTTGAGGGCATGGCAGGGGCTCTGACCACCTCATGGGAAGGATCCAGAACCTCTTGTCTGCACCTCTGGGACAGGTGGGAATGGAATCATTCCAGTCCTGCCTGGTCAGATCCCCCCACCCGGACGGCCTCGTGGAGACTCTCAGGTTCTGTTCGGAAAAGGCCCTCGGCGGCCACAGAGAGGCTCTAGAGAGAGCCCAGAGGCTCCCCGAAGCGGATTTTCTGTCCTGCTTTCAGCTGGAAGTTAAAGTCTTTGGGGGCCTCGAAGATGAGCACGATGGTGGAGCCCAGGTTGAACTCGCCCAGGTGCTCGCCCTTGCGCATGGGGACGCCTTCCTTGTTGGTGTGCGTCACGAAGCTGAAGTCGTTGTAGGAGCCCTTGCTGTAGCGCGGGCTGTTCGTGTGCAGGTCCTGTGGCGGGAGGCCACAGGTCAGTGCCACCCCCACCTGTGCTTATTCCCAACACCACCCAACTCGGCTCCAAAGAGGAAGTGGGGACGGCAGGTCAGGGCCAGGAGGGCCTGGTCTAGCCGGATCGCACACAGCCGCCACCTGCTGTGAACTGGGCCCAGGACAGGGAGAAGCCAGGCCGACCAGCTGTCTCCCAGCACGAAGGGTGCTGCCAGACCGGGAGCCAGGGGCCATCGGTCAGAAGATGACACCCAAAAAGGCAGCCCCCACGTGCAAGGTGGGGAGGTTAATTCCCTCCCTCCCAGCCACCCCCAGTTAAGGTGCAGGGGGCAGCAAAGTGGGAGGGAAGCCTCAGCCGGCAGGGGCGGCCCCTCCTCAGGCCTGGTCGGAGGCGTAACCCTCAGTCCTAGTGGATCCGCCACCCAGCAGGCAAGGTGGGTGGACCCAAGAGGTCCAGCCCTTGGGCCTTGGCAGGGCTTGGGGCCGGCTCACCCGGTCAAAGTAGATGCGAATGGAGCCCACGTTGGTGGCCCCCACGGCTGTCAGCGAGAAGAAGCCATGTTTCCAGTCCCCGGTCAGGACTACCCGCTCGTTGTGGCAGAAGAGCTCTTTGATCCAGCGAGCCATGCCGGGGTTCACGGACATCAGGGAGCCTGTGGGGGCAGGGACCTCGGCTACTCCCCATTCAGAGCCATAACCCAGAGGGACACGTGACCTGTCACCTCAATGTCATTCCAAAGGCAGAGCAGGCTGGACCCCAGGCTCCCCCGCCTGAAGCAGTCAACTCCTGGCCTCAGTGACCCCACTGGAGCCTGGTATCCTGACACCAAGAAGCCTAGAGCCTGTCAGCAGCCCACAGGGCAGCTCCCGCCCGCCTGCTGGCCCTGGGCCCACCTGGGAAGTGTCGCCGGTGAGAGACGGTCCAGTCGGTGGGGGAGTGGAAGCAGTGGTAGTCCCCGGGGGCCAAGTAGATGACACAGTGGTAGAGCTCGTTCCCTTCCCGAGTCACCAGCTGGTTCTTGAAGGAGTCACATGAGGTGGCTGTGGGGTGGGGGCAGGCACGAGGGCCATGCTCTCAGATGAGCTCCAGGACGGAGCCTGTGCACAGTGGGAGCTCTGGTGCCAGCCCTCAGTGCCTCCCTGAGCCCTCTGCCACCTGGCCCAGCCACACAGCAGCAGGCCGCCCGGGCTCCGTCTGCCGGCACCCACCTGGTGGGAAGGGCAGGTCCTCCGCGCAGGTGCGTGGGCCCAGGAACGACTCCAGGGAGTAAGTGACCCCCTTCACCTGCTCCACCTCGCAGTTCTTCACTTGTCCAAAGTTGAGGATCTTCCCATCCGACGGGCTGATCTGGAAGCACCAGGAGAGGCTGCTGGGAGGGAGGGTGTCTCCTCCCCTAGGAGATGGCCCCTACCCTGTCATCTGCTGAGCCCCCAGAGCCCCGCCCCTGACACACATGCTGGAGATGGGGGGCTGTGCTGGGCAGGTGGGCCCGGGCTGGCAGGAGCCATCCTCCGAGGCCCTAGCCTTGGAGGCTGCTGGGCCTGGTTCCCCAGACAGGCGGGAACCCCGTTTCCACAGGAGGAAGGGCGGTAGGGGTCGGGCCTCACCACACTGTGCAGGCCACAGACCGGCCGGGCCTGCGGCTTCAGCTTGCGCCGGAAGAACTCGCCGAGGTTGCGGTAGTGGTGCAGATCCTCCACGGCGGCCTCCTTCATGTTCACCCCGAAGGTCCAGATGTACAGGCTGTAGACGGGCCTGCGCAGCCAGTGCGGCAGCTCCACCTGGTTGAGGCGGCCCCAGGCCCGCGACAGCAAACGCGTTGGCACCGACTTGTACAGGGCCACCTGCAGGCCAGAGGGCGGGGTCCGACTTGGCCACACTGCCCCCAGCTCCAAAGAGCCCACCCCCCAGTGCAGGAGAGAACTCGAGCCCAACAGAGGCCACCAGGCCTAGGTGTCGCGCACTGGTTTTGTGATGCGGCTTTTCTCACTAGGAACCAGAATAGCACTTGCCAAATGGTCTCCCAAACTGAGGATTTACGTACAACTCAGGTCGTTTCTGTCATGTCATGCAAAGGTCAAACAGCACCTGCCCCAGCCCCAGAGTGGCCGACTGGCCAGCACAGTCCTGCTGCTTGAAGAGGGGTGGGGAGACGTCAATGGACCTGACCTGGCCGCAGCGTCACGGTGTGGTGGGCATCATGCCCTTCACATCTCAGAGATGCCCAGCTGCCTAGAACAAGTCTACAGACTCCCCTGAGGGGTCCAAACAGGCCCCAGCCCGCCTGAATGCAGACAGTCAGAGACAGACACCGCTCTCTGAATCCCCAGCGTGGGTTCCTTCCAGGACCAGAGCCCCAAAATGGCAGGCAAGGAGAGCAGGCAGTGCACAGCGAGTCCTCACGGTCACTTCTTTGGGGCCTGCGTGGCCACCAACAAGCTATGCCTTCTCAAAAGCTGTCATGGCTGTCCCAGTGAACCTTCCGACACCCACCAACAAGGGCACAGCCATCACCTCCATTCCTGACAACTCCTTGGTCCCACCTGGGGGAGGGCTGGGGCCTGCGCATACTTACCCTGCTCACAGGCCTCCATCCCACCCGGCTGAGCGGGCTGAGGGCACCGAAGGGCAGGAGGTAGTAGAGGACGGTCAGGGGCCAGGAGCGCAGTATCAGGGCGGGTCTGGACATGCAGCTCAACTGCCCCAGCCTCCGCCTCAGGGCCAGCTGGGGGAACTGCAACCTGCGGGGCACACGTCCACGCACAGCCAGGGTCAGTGGCCACACTCGGGAGGGGGGGGGGCCCGGGAAGGACCCCCACCAGCTGCCTTGCCAGTGGGGTGAGACAGTTCTGCAAGCACTGGTTGCACCTCGTCCCCACCCCATTCTGAGCCCAGGGCTTGGCTGCCCCTGGCTGGCGGACTGGGAATGCAGGGACAAGACAGAAGAGAGTGAGGCCCAGCTCCTGGGCACTGCTCAGATGGTGCAGCTTCTAAGCAGGAAGGGGCCCCAGCGAGGGCCTTCGGGGCCAAGCCTGCCAGGGCCCAGTGTGGCGAAGGCAGAGCGTAGAGCCTGCCTCGTGCCCCAGCCTCCACGGCCAGCTCTGCCCTGAGCCCTGGGGGCACACGGCGCTGCAGAGTTGCGACCCGGGCAGCAACCATCCCTTTGCAGGACCCAGGATACTCTTTTCATGGCTCTAGGCCTCTTGTTTCCTCATCTACTAAATTAAGGGACTGGGCCAGACAAGATCTGGTAGGAAGCACTTAGACACACACCCCCGACTCAGGCCCCTCCTCTCAGCAAAGCGGGTGGCGTCTCCCCAACCCTCCCAGCACGGACCCAGTGTGTTCACAGGCTCAGCTTCAATGGGAGTCAGAGGCCGGGATGGGCCTCGCCACTGGCCTCCAGAGCTCGAACCAGGCCCTAGACCTGGTTCACTATCCCATGCCTAGGCCCTAGAAAATGCTCCTGAGGCCCCAGTGCAGCTATCAGGAGAGCACGTTGCCACCCACCCCGAGAATATGCCCAGACTCAGTTTCCTTATCTGCAGAGCGACTGCCTTCGGCTAGATAATCTATGGCTGCCGTCTGGAACTGTGCTCTCAAGAGAAGCTGGATCCTGTCTCTCAGTTGCTAAGCAAACCCAGGGACAAAGAGGCGTCACAGCTGATAGCACGAGCAGAGCAGACAGGTCAGGTGCAGTGCAAGGCAGGGCTCAGCGCCCCAGGCACGTCCCCACAGGTCCCCAGATGCCGCCTTCTCTCCCGTCCCGCCCCCGTTTTAAAAGGTCTGGGAAGGTGGCAGGGGCCAAGCAAAGACAAATGACTGCTCTCCCAGGGCTTCCCCACACACCCTGCTCACTGCAGAAGAGCCGGGACCAATCCCAGAAGAGCTGCACCCTCAGGCGAGCACGAGGCGGGGTGGGGGAGCCTCTCCCAGGAGGCAGAGGGAGCCCAGGAGCAGCAGGCTAAGGAACGTCAGACTTAGGCCTTGAAGCCCGCTGGTCGCCTCCCCCACGGGGCTCTCCCGGGGGCAGGAACTGCAGGTACCCGAAGCAGGCTCTCTGGTCCCTCAAGCTTGGCCCCTCCAGCCTCCGGGGCTGACCCCTGGAACACCCTGCCACCACCTCCACTGTGGGGCACTGGATGTGAACTCTGACCTTCCAGAGGTTGTGGCGGGGCACAGTAGGGTTAGGACATCTCACCATTTCACGGCACGGAGCTCTGGTCCTTGCCGCGCCTCAGACTGACACATCACAGGCAGGCGCACGGAGGCAGCACCAGGCTGCTCGCCTTGGTTTTCCTCTTTCCTCCCCTTCCCTGCACCAGAAGATCTCCCGCGTTGTCACCGCTCCAGGGGCTCTGCCTCTGCAAGGCTGGCTGGTGGCGCCGCTTCCCCACCCTGGTTCGGTCTTGGTGGCTCACGGGGCGCAGTTAGAGGGTCGGGGCTATTGTAAACAGACAGGCACTGGTCACACACCTGCTCAGGGTCTGCAGCCTGGGGCAGAAGCCCCTGCACTCAGCCCACCTGCAGCGTCCCAAGGCCTGGCCGCCTGCCGTGTCTCTGCTGCCCGGGGCTGAGCCAGCCTGCCCTGGCGTCCACTTCCTCAGCTTGGCTGGGGGCTGGCAGGTGGGCAAGGCACCCAGGCTGCCCACTCCAGTGAGCCATGGCAGGGAGGGGACCAGACGCCACGGCCAGGCCTCCCGGGCACCTCTCGGTTCCAAGAGCACAAGGTGGGAACCTGAGCCCTGTGCTCCAGGGCCCGAGAGCACAGCGTCAGCCTGTCTGCGGCCTCTCCCTCGCCAGGACCTGACCCATTTTCGATTCAGGTTACAAAGCAGCACCTGAGGAATGAGATGAGCGGGAAGCCGGGAGAGGTGCAGCAGAGACAGCCAGGGCATCTTACTGGTACCAGCTCTCCACACCCCTCCCGGCCTCGGAGCCCTCGTGACCTGGCTCTGACTCCCTCCTGGCCCCTCTGAAGCTGTGCACTGGGTGACCTCAGGGAAAACCAGCCTGGGGCCAGGAACGGGCCCTGAAGACGGAACCAGTTTCCCATTTTCCCATCTTTGCTTCAGAAAAGCACTTTGGCCGGGGCCGCTGGCTGGGAGGACACACTTAGCGAAGCTGTGGAATGTTTGCTGTCCTTCCCTGTCATCTGCAGGCAGAGGTGGATGGCTTTGTAGGGGCAATCTCAGCCCAGGGCAGTCAAGGCCCTCCAGGCCCGGGGAGGACATGGGCTGACCAGAGCCCACCCCTCCTGGCCTCCAACCCTAAGCGCAGCCCTGGACGGTGGGCAGGGGCCTATGGCCATCTTTAGATGAACAAACGCAGCCCAAGAGCTGCGTCTAAGCACAGAATAGGCCGGGCAGTGACCCGCAGCCACAGCCAATGCACTGTGACAGAGCAGAGGCCAACTCAGACATGGCTCTGGCCGCACAAGGACGAACATCGGACACCCTGGCAAATCCTCCTCAGCCACAGAGGAGAAGATTCCAGCCCTGGTACCTGGGATGACAGGCGACTACGGTCTGGACGCAGTGCGGATTTCTCTCCCTGACAGAGCAAGTGGTGAGGCCCGGCCCACCCCAGACTGAGCTGTCCAGGTCCCCCTCCTTGATAAGTGGCAAGGACAGCTCACTGCAGGGTGGGCGAGACGGGAGGGTGCCCACCCTGCCAACAGATGCACACAAGCCTCCTCCCTCAGGAAGATGCTGGCACCAGGAGAGAGGCGCAGGAAGCGAGGGCCAGGCCCACAGCTCCGTGGACACCCCTGCTTCTGCCCCAGGCTCATGCCTGGCCTCCTGCCACCTTCCCATCCTCTAGGGTCGGGTTGTTCCAACCATCCCACCTACATACAGAGCACTTCCCACCCTCCCTGGCCACTGGCCTCCTGCCAGGGAAACAGGCCCAGAGGGGTGACGGGCAGTCGGGGGTGAGCCCAGTGCCTGTGCCCAAAGCAGCAGCTCTTTTCCCTCTTGATAAAGGGCGCAGCAGGAGCTGAGCTCACACCGATTCAAGGGGCAGCAAGTGTGGCTTTGTGGGGAGGGGGAGAAGAGGGGACCTCGAGAGTCCTGCCTCCTGCCAATTTTCCCACTGTCCTACCACCTGGACGTGACCACTGCGGCCCTGGATGTGGCAGAAAGGCACAAACCCAGAGCAGATTCCTGCTTGAACCGTGGCGCTTCATTCTCCCACAGCGCTACCAGGGGCCGCCGGTTCAGACCTCCAGTCCTGACCGCAGAGGCCTCAAGGCACGTGAGGCCGGGGGCCTGGCTCCTCCTTCCTACAGTGGAGGAAGCTTAAGGGGACCAGCCCAAGGAGCCGCTTCCCTGGAGAGATGCTAAGAACCGCCCTGAGGGGCCAGGCCGGCCACCCACCCTGCACTCGCCCCAGGCCAGGGGGCCCTTATCCTCAGGTCCTGTCTTTATCACTGTTCTACCTCTTCTAAAACAAGGCGCCCAGACCAGGGTGTCAGAGTTTCTTCAGATCACCATCTGTGGGCCCCAAAATGTCTCCAGGCAGCAGATGAATTTTGCTACCTGCCCCCTCCCCAAGCAAACAGGCTGGGCACTGTCCAGCTCAGAGCTGCAGGATGGAGGGAAGGGGGCCCCTAAGGTCACTGCTTTCCCACTTCCCAAGGGCAGAGCCACTTCCTCGGCCAGCAGTGCCGCTGGCCTCCCCATTTCAGAGCCCCATTCACCTTCCACCTGCGACAAACCCTGCACCACAAACCAGCAATTTCACCCTCCCTGGCTCCCTAAAGGGTAACCGGGGGCTTGGGCCCTGGATGAGCAATGTGCAGGGAGGATGCCCTGAAACAAGGGCGGGCTGACACCTTCCCTCCCTCCTGAGAGTCAAGGACATTCCACAGAGCTGAATTTTGGGCTGTGACCAGCAGGACCTTAAAGTCATTACATGTCCTAAGGACCAGTCACCTGGAACATGGGAACTCAGAAGGCTCTGTCGTGGGGGATAACCTGGTCACTGCAACCCTGGCTGCCCTCTGCCACTCCCACCCCGAGAGCCAGGAATGGCCTTGGCAAGCCACAGGTTCTCTCTGGGCCTCAGTTCCCCCATCTGGAAAACGGGGAGGAAAATTCCTCTTGCGCACCCGCCTTGAGGCTCAGAGCACAGCTTTGACCACAGTCCAGAACAAGTCTGCTCAGAAACCCTCACTCCCACCCGAGAGCCTGACACAGCCCCACCTCGGCCCCCAGACCTGGCTCCCGACACTGCGCCTCTTTCCAAAAAGGCAAACCCACACCCTGGGGGGACAGAGGTCTCCACCACAGGGCAGGAGGAAAGAACTGGGGCTTGAGTAGCAATTCTGCAAGAGGAGCCCAAGCTAAGGGGGCAATGGCTGCCCTGGGAGTAGGAAGCAATGGCCAACAGGACCACACTGGGGGAGGGGGTCACCTGTGTCAGGACATGCTGACCTGGGGGTTCACACCCGAGCAGCACAGCAATGTCTCCACCCACCCCTCACTGCCCAGGACAGAGTCCACAGCACCTGCTCCCCCCAGTGGAATGGAACATTCCAACTGAAGTCGCATGGACGGAGCCAGGCCAGCCAGCAGTTGCTACCGGTGTGGGTGGGCGCCTGCAAGCGGGTGTGGGGTGTCAGGTGCCAGGGGTCTGTGGCTCGAGAGCAAGTGAGCATGTGTATGTGTGCATGTATGTGCCTGAGCTCACGCTCCTGGAGTCTGGTTTAACCCTTGGCAAGGCAGTGAGGGAGAGATGGGACCATCCACCCACAGCCCCCAACCAGCTCTCCCAGAGCACATGGGGCCTTGCAGCTCTGTGTGTCCAGCCAGGGACACCCTGGGAACTGCTCTCTGGTAGAAATCTCTGGGAGCCAGGCTCACCTCTCCTAAAGCCTCAGCAAAAACCTCCAGGACCCCAAATCATGTGTCCAGGGCCTATTCCCCGCCCCCCGGAGGCGAGGGGCTGGCTTTCTCCCCAGCACCTGGAAGCAACCAAGCCTTCCTCCCCTATGTCCCAGGGCTAGCAGCAGACCAACCTCCCAAGTAGGGGACAGGGAAAGTGGACTCTCCCTGGGCAAAATGGGAGAGCCATGGGGCAAGCAAGGACGGGGGAAGAGGGAGCAAATAGAAGGGCCCGGCCACGCAGCATGGAGCGCAGGGAAGAGCCAGCATGCACTTAATCACCCAGAGAAGAGGAACCTCCTCTCAGATGACCTTTGGTGCCTGGGGGGAACAGGGCTCTACAAGAGGCAGCCTGCCGCCCCCTCCCTGGCCCTCGGGTGGTGACACAGTGAGGCCCTACCGAGGAACAAGCGCTTCCCTCTCGCTCCCTCCTGTTGAGGGACAGCACAGAGGAGATGGGAGCTCTCAGCGCGGGTGGCCGCTGCTGAGCCCAGGGCTCCCCGCCGCCAACGCTCTGCCGGCATTTCCCGCACTTCCCGCACGCCGCGGCAGACGGGATGCTGCAGGACGGGGAGGAAGGAAGTGAGCTCATGCAGCCTGAGCCCCGTGACCCATGTCGGGGACAGGAGAAACCCACAATTTGATCAAGACCATCCGGGTGGGTTCCTCAGGCCCCGGGGGCCACATCCTTCCCAGCACTGAAAGAGCCAACCCGCACACGGAATGAGCCAGAAGGGCGCTCCCCGCGGTCCAGTCCTCTGGGCGGGCAGGGCAGTACAGGGCAGGGCGCCTCCCTGATAAGTCACCTGTGGCTCCCTGGCCCAGGGCCCCGGTCCGGTCCGGTCCCGTCCGCTCAGCTCTCAGCTCTCTCACCGGCAGGTGGGTCCCCGCACGTCTTCCGGGCTCCCCCGGCCTCCAGCTCCCAGGGAGGTGCGCCCACTCGAAGCCTTGGGGTGGGCGGGGCTCGCGCTCCAGCCACTCAGACTGCCGGGGCGGGGGCAGGAGCCCGACCCTGGCCACCATTAAAGCCGCCGCTTCCTCTGAGCTCCAGCCAGGCCGGGCCACCAGCCCAGCCTGAGGGCCCCTTTAAGAGGCGGGGCCAAGGCTGGGGGAGAGGGGGGAAGAGTGGTGTCAGGGCAACCAGCTCTGCCTGCGCACTGTCTTGCGATGCCCCTGCCCCTAGAGATACCTCGGCCCATCTGTCGTCCTGTCTGTCAGCCTGTCTGTCCTCAGCCTGTGGCTGGCCTCCAGGAGCCACTGCCTCCCTCACCACTCCCCCCACATCCCCCGCCGCCAGGCAGGCTCAGGCCACCACGTGCTGCTGACCTCACCACCGAGGTCCTTGATCTCTCCCACCCCATCCTGAAGATGCAAAGCAGCCCCCAGCCCACATGCTGTCCTCCAGGCAGGCTTGCCCCTGACATACCAAATGCCCTGACCCCCAAAATGATGGAGACCAGTGAATAAGAGCAGCTGTGAACAGGGTCCCACTGCCCGGCCCAGAGCACACAAGCCTCTCCCTGCTGCGATGAAGGTCCCAAGGGACAATGTGTGCTGTGTCCTCCTATGCCACTACATGGAAGGACCCCAGCCTGCAGGGTCAGCAGCCAACCTCCACAGCCACAGGCCAGGCGCCCGGCAAGCACTCAGTCCACATGGGATGGAATGAATCAGCTTAATATTTTTTAGAGGAGGGGGAAGACCTGAGGGGCTACCTTTCATCCAAAGAAAGGGTATGGAATCAAGAAGCCTCATTCACAGCTGTGCAACCAACTCAGCACCTCCCACCCCTCACCCATACGACGTCTGATGGCCTCACAGGGCTCAGTCTTCTCTGGGCCACTGAACAACTCCAGCTTCTGACCACTGAGAATTTTGTTTTCTGTAACAATTACCATCTGGAACAAGAGGAGAGCGACTACAGGGCTTGTGGAGAGATGGGGCCGGTGGGCCAGGGCAGCCTGGAACGGGACACAATGCTGTGCAGACACAGCCCCACAGCTGTCCTCCTGACCCAGGTCCCACCCAAGCAAGTGCTGCGTGACAAGCCACAGACCCTGCATGTAGCAGGGGGAAGACAACAGGTCACGGATCCCCACGACATTCCGCACCTACTATGCACCCTGGGATCAGGGAGGCAGGGTGAGCAAGGTACAGTTCTAGCCTAGAGCTTCAAGTTTTGGTGCAGGGCTGGGAATACCTGACACACAGGCTGCCCTCCTATCCTCCCATCCTGAGCCCACGGCAGACATCACTGCGGCAGGTCCTTGAAAAACATCATTTCATCGTAACGCTGATGAGAGGGGAAAAAAACAGCGATTCCCGGCTGGGGCTCCTGTCTGTGGGGAGTCTGCACCCTTCCTTCATGTCTACATGGGTTTTCTCCAGGCACTCTGGTTCCCCTCTGCCTCCCAAAGCTACGCACATTAGGTTCACTTGCGAGTCAGACTTGTCCCAGGGTGTGTGAGCGCGCCCGGTGATAGGATGGCGTCCTGCCCGGGGCAGGGTCCCACCTTGCATCCTACCCTGGCAGACAGGTTCTGGCCACCCTCAACCCTGAAATAAGCAGGTAAATAATTACCTTGTTTGTATTAATCTTTCTTAAGTGCATATATAAGCTCACATTTATTTCAATTTTTAATATTAGAAGGGCTTGGGGTCTTTATTTAGAAGTTTGGTGACATTTTTGTGACCAGAAACATATGCCGTGGGAGCTTAACTCTTTTTCAGCTTATGGCAAAATTGGTTTCATTATAAAGTCGAAGACTCCAAGAACCTATGGCTGAGGTTAAGGACTTGCTGGGACTGACCCCAGCATTCCCTAAACCCTGGTGACACTTCAGCCCCTTCTCACCTCCAAGCTCCAAGCAAACACCGCATGAAATGGGATAAAAAGGAGTTAAAGCACAGAAAGATGCTGACAGAGCATCTTAGCACTATCAAATTCCAGAACTGGAAAGACCCCGGAAGACCATCCTGACTGCCCCAGAGCCTCCAGTATTGCAGGCCTGGCCACATAGGCTCCCTGGGTACAGAAGGAAACCCAGCCCCAGTGAGACCAGCGGAGAGAGGTCGTGGGTGGAAATCCCTGGCTCTGCACACTGTGCCTTCCGTCTGTTCAGCCAGCTCTGCGACGCCGGCACCCTCCGCACAGCGCCCACCAGCGTTCCCATTCAGCCACGCTAAGGTGAACTGGTGTTTAGAAACCACAAACCAGCCCACCGGTCTGCCTGGAGATTAGCCCTGGAACCAGACCTCCACCTTCTGGATTTCAAACAATTAGTTAAATGAATTACTGGAGGCGGGGAACACTCTGCGGTAAATTTACTTTCCCACCTTGAACAAGGCCCTTCTGGCCACTGAGTCCTTAAATTCCACTCCTCCTGCCCTGTTAAGACGCCCCTGGTAGGAGTGCCACCTAGTGCCACTGTGAGGCACTGCAGGCTCCAAGGACACCTGCAGACAGAGGCCTCCCAGCCTCAGCCAACCCACGCCAGGGCTCTACTAGGTCCTAGCTGTGTGAATTTCATGCAACTACCTCTGGACGGATGCCCTGTGCCAGGGAACAGAAGGTGGTTGTGTAACAGGTGTGGCAGGTGCCCTCGGCTAATTCCCTGGAGGCCAGAAGAGGCCCCCAGAGGAAGATGATCGTCGTCTCACTGCTGGCCCGAGGGACCACAGGCAGGCATCAGCCTCCCAGCAGTCCAGGCACGGAGCACCATAAGCATGAAGTGCCCTCAGGCGATTTCCCCCTACACAAGGTTCGCCCAGCCCTGCCCACTTCCCCGCTCAGGTTCAGGAATGGCTCTTGGCAGTCCCACCAGGCTGCACGACTTCTCCGATGCCCCTGGCCCAGGCACTAAGGGGGGATGGCCTGCAGCAGAATAAAGAAAAAGGGCTTTCAGGCAGAGCAAGCCCAGCAGACAGCTTCGCACAGGGCCGCAGGCGTCCGAGTCAGGCACCCCTGCCTGGGAGTTTAGCCTTGTTTTTAGCTCCATGTCTCCTTCAGGCACAGTCCTCCACTCTCCCACACGCTGGCCACTCAAAGCCGGGGGAAGCAGCTCCCGAGTGGTCCCCGCACAGAGCTGTATCTGCGCTGGGGGGAGGCAGGGCTGGAGGGAGGGCTGGGATGGGGCCCGGGGGCCTGGGGCCTGGCCACGCTGCAGCACAGCTGGGCATCAGAGCGTGACTATGTGTCTCTAAGCCACAGTTCCTGGTGAACACAGCAAGAGGGTCCCTGACGCCCTCTGAGATGTCATTCCGCCCTAGAATGAGCCCATGATTCCCAGGACAGAGCTGGCCCCTGCTGGCCAGTTTCAGCTGCATAAGAAAACTACTCCGGGAATTCAGGTGGCACCTGAGCAGGCAGGAGGATCTGCTTCCCTGCCAACTTGGCTATTTGCCCATTTTAACATCCACAGTAGTTTTCTTCACACCTAATAGGTAAGAAGTAAAACAGTATTTACTAAATCTCTACTCCCTGCCAACATGGGATGAGGTATTTACACATACATCATTCTCGTTTAACGGCTTTATGAGGGAGTTAACAGCAGCCCTGTTTACAGATGAAAATAATAAAGCTAGGCCAGGCGCGGTGGCTCACGCCTGTAATCCTAGCACTCTGAGAAGCCAAGGCGAGCAGATCGTTTGAGCTCAGGAGTGCGAAACCCCGTCTCTACCAAAAATAGAAAGAAATTAATTGGACAGCTAAAAATACATAGAAAAAAAAATTAGCCGGGCGTGGTGGCACATGCCTGTAGTCCCAGCTACTCAGGAGGCTGAGGCAGGAGGATCGCTTGAGCCCAGGAGTTTGAGGTTGCTGTGAGTTAGGCTGATGCCACAGCACTCTAGCCCGGGCAATAGAGTGAGACTCTGTCTCAAATAATAATAATAATAATAATAATAAAGCTATAGTATTTACATATAGTTTAAAAATGTGCTGAATATGTCTGATACTATACACGGTCAAGTACATCATAGCACTGAGGAGCCCTCTATGCACAGGCCAGTAGGGCTCCAAGCAGAGCGTGGGGACGGGAACAGGACACAGAGTCCTTCACAGGGTCCTGTCTTGTGCCTAAGCTGGATGCTGGGAGAACAGACAGGCTGGTCTGTCTTCATTCCCTTTCATGCATTGGAATAATGCACCATATGTCTTTGAAAATTTCTAAACTGAGGCTAGAAACAAGGCAGCAGTGCCAAGGCCGGAGGCGAGTGTCCCTGCAAGCCCTACTGCTCCTGACTAAGGCTTGTCTTCCGCACGGCTGCTCCCCAGGGCCAGGCCAAACAACAAAACCAGCTACTAAGCTCAGATGCATGCTGATCTATTTAGGGATAAAGTTCCATAATGTCCTTGCAAAAGGTTCAGTGTAAAACATACACACATGGAAATAAAGCAAGTATGACAAAACATTAACTATGCAAGGTGGTGCATATATGGGTAACTCTTATTCTTTCAACTTTTCTACTCCATTCAAAAGTGCTTGCAATTTAGAAAATTGGAAGACTTTGCTAAACCCCAGAAAAACCCTCTAAATTCTATCACTAATGGGGAGAAAAATTCAAGCCCACATTTGGTGCATGGAACTTCTCCTGACCTGAGGGGAGGCAGAACATGTGGGCCTGCTCTGGGTGTACCCTGTGGCCCCACTGCGGCTCCTCACACGTGGGAGCTCCAGACTGAACATCGCCCGCCTGTTCCCTGTCCACTCGGCGCAGGTGCATCAAGTGGCCGTGTGCCCAGCTCTGGCCAGGTGCTGGTGTTCACACAGAGACCTCTGGGGCTGAAAGGAGAGGCCAGCTGCCAACCAAGGCTGGCTCTGCAGCCAGTTCCCTTCCATCTCCGCAGTCACCAGCAACGCCCGGCAAGGCCTGGAGGAGGAAGAAGGACCCGCAGGATTGGAGTGTGCCTTCCCACCATGGGCACTTGTGTCCTCTGATCAAGGAAGAAAGGATGCCTCCCAGCTCAGACATGCTAGACACCACGGGGAGTTTGTCACCAGATTTCAGCCTGCGTGGAACTCAGATCACCCACACGTTAATAGGAAACCCCAGGAGTCACCACCCTGCACAGCGGTACCTTTCCCCAACACACCTGAAGTGTGTCGTCACGAGACGCCTACATAACCTTCTATCCTTCTAGTTCAGAAGTACTTAGGAAGTTTTTCTGTTCCCACTTTTTAAGGGATTACATATTTACTGTTAAAAATTTCTCACTGATCCCAAACTGTTAACAGTCTTATTTTAATATAACCCTGGTCTCACGCCACTCTGAGCAGGACCCTCCTCTCTACTTTATCCTCTAGCCGCTTGTGGGAGTCACAGGCATATTTCAGGAGTAGCAGCCTCAGAGCCTCAACTCAAGGGCTTAAGTTAGGCTCAGGTGCTGCCCTGAGAACTCCTCGCCCTCCATTTTTCAGAGCAAATAAGAAACAGGGAAAGCTACAAAAAAGCATCTCTATTGTGAAAGCACCATTCTCTTCCCCATCCTGATCTGGACTAAGGAAGAGGTCATCTTTTTGATCCACTCTTCCAAAGGATGAACGTCCCTGTCCCTTCACCTGGCACTTGTCATCTTTCATCCAGTGAAGATGAAAAGTCTTCATTCCATAATGACATGTCCCACAAGGTACAAGCTCTGACTCAGAGTAGTTGTAAATTTATAATAACAACAGGCAGAATAGCAAGGAAGGAAAAATTCACGCTCTTCCACAAGCAAGGTTCTCAGCCCCAGCCAGACCAGAAGGCCGCCCTACCTTTGGAGCAAGAGACACCGGCTGAGCGAGAGCTGCCCCTCGGGCTGGGGCAGATGTCCTCCAAATTGTCGGTCCAGGAGGACCTGCTCCTGGGTTCCCCAGCCAGATGTATTTTGGATATGCCCGGCCTAGGTGTGCGGTAGCCCCTAAGGATTAAAACAGTCCTCACCTGGACCAGATCCCCTGAGACCTGGATCCATGGGGCAGAGGCAACACAAAGGACCTCAGGGCCACTCTGGGCACAGCTCAGGCTCTTGGACGTGGGGCAGGTTTGGTCACAACAGCCCCAAGCACGTTCGGGAGGGCCCGGCCAGCCACCCCTGCTGCCAAGCCCCTCCCCATGGAAAACTCACCTCTAACTGCGAGATGTGGGGTGAGTATCTGTCAAATGCCGCTGGGTTTGTGGAGGGGCCGAGGAAGGTGGGGAGCACAGGAAAGGGGGAGAAACTTGTTGGCCAAGAGGACTTGGGGAGGGGCAAGGGCAAAGCTGTCCCAAGAGGTGCAAAATGGGCAGTAAGGAATCCCACAGTCCCCCTCCCCTCAGGGATCTGCCCAGAAAAACGGTTTGGGTTCCATCTACCAGAATGAACACAAAAAGACAAACCCACCGATAAACTAGAAAAATGCGTATTTTCAGTTAGATATTTTGTAACCAGAAATTTGAGACGCGATCTAAAACAAATTTGTCAACTTGAGGAAATGAGGCAATGAGCGATATGCCCTTATGTTGCTGAATAGTATTTTTTGCTTCTGGGGACAAACAGACAATGTATTTGAAATCACAACTGCCACACAAACGCAGGCCCCACGACTGCCACAGGCACACTTGGCTGCATGCTCTACCTGAGCGGCAAAGACCCCATGTCAGTGGCCCTGCTCCTAAGACCAAGGGCCAAAGCCAGGCCTATGCACTTGGCCCTGAATGAACCCAGGGCGTTTCCAGGACATCATGAGTTCCTGAGAAGAAACTCCTGGAAAATCTCCTCTACTTCTCAGCAGTCCCTGAGCCCCTCCCCTCAGAGAGCCCCCAGCACCCTTCCAAAAGGCACCTCTGCCCACTGATGGAGGCCACAGGCTCACTCAAGGACTCAACAGGAGGGAAAAGACCCCGGAAGCCAGCAAGCATTCTTCAAATTGCACACGATCGACGCTGCAGGACGAGATGGAACTAAAGGGAACACGATGACACTCTGACCTCAGAGGCTCAGCAAGCGGCTTCTAAGACTGCACGATTTCAAGCTACCCCTTCTAGCCACATCATTCTGTGAATAAAAACTTCACATGAAAAACATCCACTTAAAGCTTCATCCAATGGTTCCTAACCTGGAATACACAACGGGTTTGAGGGATTTGAGGCCCTAGCAAAAGTCTACTCGGGCATAATTTTTTTGAAGGAGAAAGTCCACAATTTCTGTCCAATTAGAAGAGATATTCAAGATCTCAAAAGTTAAAAACTATAAGCCAGGACCGGGCACGGTGGCTCACGCCTGTAATCCTAGCACTCTGGGAGGCTGAGATGGGCAGATTGTTTGAGCTCAGGAGTTCGAGACCTGCCTGAGCAGGAGCGAGACCTCGTCTCTACTAAAATTAGAAAGAAATTAATCAGACAAATAAAAATAGCCGGGCATGGTGGCGCATACCTGTAATCCTAGTACTCTGGGAGGCCGAGGAGGGTGGATCACTCAAGGTCAGAAGTTCGAGACCAGCCTAAACAAGAGGGAGACCTCGTCTCTACTAAAAAATAGAAAGAAATGATCTGGACAACTAAAAAAAAATATATATATATAGAAAAAATTAGCCAGGCGTGGTGGCGCATGCCTGTAGTCCCAGCTACTTGGGAGGCTGAGGCAGAAGGATAGCTTATGCCCAGGAGTTTGAGGTTGCTGTGAGCTAGGCTGATGCCACGGCACTCTAGCCTGGGCAACAGAGCCAGACTCTGTCTCAAAAAAAAAAAAAAAAAAAAAATTCTACCCTCTTTCATATTCATTAGTGACTACAATCAAAAAAAACAGAAAACAATAAGTTTTGATGAGGACATGGAGAAATTAAAATCATATGATCCAAAGTTACCATACGATTCAGAATTCCACTTCAAAAATAAATCGAAAAGAATTGAAAGCAAGGACTCAAACAGATACCTGTACTCCAGTGTTAATAGCAGCATTATTCACAATAGCCAAAAGGTGGAAACAACCCAGTTGTCCATCATCAAATGAACGGATGATGAAAATGTGGTCTAAACATACAATAGAATATCATTCAGCCTTTAAAAGGAAGGAAATTCTGATACATGCTACAACATGGATGAACTTCGAGGACATTATGCTAAGTGAAATAAACTGGTCAAAAAAAGACAAATATTATATGATTCTACTTATATAGACAAGTCAAATTCATAGAGACAGAGAGTACACTGGTGGTTGCCAGAGGCTGGGAGGAGGAAGTAACGGGGAGTTATTGTTTAACAGATGTGGAGATTCAGTTTGGGAAGATGAGAAAGCTCTGGAAGTGGATAGTGGTGATGGTTGCAAAACATTGTGAAGGTACTTAAAGCCACTGAATCATACACTTAAAAATGGTTATTAATTGTCTTCCTACATGTAGCTAAAAGAATGGTTAAAATGGTAATTTGTATGCTTTTTATATATATCACAGTGAAAAAAATCTACCCTTTTTAAGGGACACCTCCTCCGTGAAGCTTTCCTTTATCTCACTAGATGCCGCCTTAGAATCCTTTTATTCATCCAACCAATATTTATTGAGCAGTTATTTTGTGTTTGGGCATTGTGCTAAACTTACAGATTCAAGAGTGACCCAAATAGATAGAAATCCCTCCTCGCACAGAGTTTACATCCTGCTGGGAGGGAAATACAGAGCCAACAAAGTGAAAAGCACGCCAGCCTCCAAGAGATACAGCAAATCTGTGACGTGCAAGCAGGCACTTCAGAGTGGGGGGGGGCGGTCCAAGAAGACCCCTCTGAGAAGAACCAGCCATGCCAAGATCTAGAAAAAAAGGGGTTCCTGGCACGGGGCTCAGCAGCTGCAAGTCCTGAAGGTAGGAGTCGCTGCGAACAAGGAGGGCAGCCAGGGTGCCTGGGGAGCAGCGAGCGAGGAGTGAGACCAAGAGTCTGTCTGTTGTGAACACCTGGCTTTCATCTTCTTTCTGTAATGGTATGCCAGTTTCCCCTCGGAGAAATGTTTCTCTCCCTGCTTGGGTTTGAGTGTCTCCCCAGAATTCACGTGTCAGAAATTAGGTCCCCAGTGTGGCATTTTTGGGAGGTGGGGTCTTTAAGGGGTGATTAAAGTAATTAAGAGGGATTAATGCCTTTCTTGCCTTTCTTGCCTTTCTTGGAAGTGAGTTCTCTCTCTCACTGGATTAGTTGCAGCGAGAGTGGCTTATCATAAAGCAGGCTGTTCCTCATGCTTTGCCTCTTTCGCACGAGCTCCCTTGCCCTTCCACTCTTCCGCCATGTTAAGGTGCAGTACAGAAGCCCTTGCCAGAAGCTGCTGCCATGCCTTGGACTTCCCAGCCTCCAAAACCATAAGCCAAGTAAACCTTTTTTTATAAATCACCCAGTGTCTTACTCCATTTTGTGTTGCTATAAAGGAATACCTAAGGCTGGGTAATGTATAGAGAAAAGAGGTTTATTTGACTCACAGTTCTGTAGACTGTACAAGAAGCATGGTGCCGGTATTTGCATCCACTGAGGACCTCAGGCTGTTCCCACTCGTGGTGGAAGGTGAAGGGGAGCTGGCGTGCGCAGAGATCACATGGTGAGAGAGGAAGTAAGAAAGAGAGGGGAAATGCCATGCTCTTTTTTAAACAACCAGCTCTCACAGGAACTAATAGAGCAAGAACTCACTCACTACCATGAGAATGGCAACAAAGCCATTCATGAGGGATCTGCACCCCCATGACCCAAACCACCCCTACTAGGCTCCAGCTCCAACACTGGGGGTCAAATTTCAAGATGAGATTTGGAGGAGACAAATATCCAAACGATAGCATCCACTCCATGGTATTCTGTTATAACAACAGAAAACAGGCTAAGACCCCCCTCATTAGGGATCATGTGGTGTGGGTGGTGCTGACCCTACTCCAACTCTAAATGGGCATAGTGCCACCAGAATATTCCACCCTCTGGGCTACTGTGACTGAGTCAGGGAGAGGTTCATTACCCAAGCTGAGCTGATGCGCATTGGCCAGAAGGAGGCTCTCTCTGAGATAGTGGGCACTGAGTACCATGTGAATCCTGAGCTGCCTGCGGACATTGTGTGGCCAATAATAAAATCTGGCCAATAATAAAATCAGCACATTGAAAAGAACACTCGAGATAAAGACAGTGAGTAAGAGCATCATGACAATGCTGAGCCTCTGGATACAACCATACCTGAAGCTTGCCCTGCATCTACACTTTGCAGTTTTTGTGAGCCAATATATTTGTTTTCTTCCTAAAGCCAATTTCAGTTGCATTTCTGTAACTTTCAGTTGAAACAATCCCAACAAACTCAAGGTTGGAGGGCTAAAGTAAGTTATTTCTCCTAACAGACTGTGGGATTATTGAAGTAAAGAAGTGGGTTTTACTCACCTTTTACACCTCAGTGCACTGTCACTTAGGTGTAGAAATTTAAGAAGTGCTTGCAAATTTAATAAAACTGAAATAGATGGCAAAGACTAGTGCAAAGAACAGCACAGCCTCAGGAAAGGGATGGGGAGACAGAGGGGGCATAACATGCGATTTTTGTGCCCCAAGCATATGTTTTTCTGGAAAATATTACCAAGAAGATTTTGCTTTCCTGAATTCAAATCTGATACGTAATTATCCTCACGTCCTTGGGTAAATCATGTAAGTTCCATAAAAGGCAGTTTGATCATCTATGAAACAAAGATGTAATATCTACCTGGAAAGAGTGTAGGAAGTAGGATGTTAAAAGGATATGTCTGTGAAGGTACTTGGTGTTCTCTACACCAATATTTACCCATGTTTTCTGAGTTCCTGCTCTATGCCAGGCATTGTGCAAAACCTGGAATTATAGTAATGAAATAAAACAGACATGGCCTCTGCCCTCATGAAGTGACATAATAAAGGTAGACAAATATGTAAATAAACACTCAGAGAGTCTTTCATTACAATTGTGACAAGTGCCATGAAGGAGAAATAGAGTGTGGGGGACTGAGCCAGTCTTGGGGGCGGTCAGAGAAGATGCCTCCAGTAGTCCTAAGGGGGAAGGAGAATTCTGCTTGCTGCCCTAGGGCTGGAGAGAGACTGCCCGCGTGGGGCAGAGGCTGCTGCACTGGAGCAGCGTGAGGAGGGACAGTGCAGCTCCAGTGAAGCTGGAGCACGGGGTAGGACCTCATCAGGATGCAGGAGGATCCTGATTTCATCCTTTGCAGGCCACTGGAGGATGACGGTGGCTGGGACAGGCTAGAAAAGATGGCAGTGGATATAAGAAGAAGTGGAGAGTCTCAAGGGACATTTGGAAGTAGACTCCACAGGATTTCATCATTATCAGGAAGTGGCTGGGGCAAGGCAGAAAGGTGTCAAAAAGATTTCCAGATTTCTGGAGTGAGCCATTGGAGTCGGTGGCCCTTTGATGAGGTGGGAAACGCAGAAGGAGGTGCTGCTATGGTTTGAATATTTGTCCTCTCCAAAACTCATGTTGAAATATAATCCCCAATGTGGCAGTATTGAGAGGTGGGGCCTTTAAGAGCCCTCATGAATGGATTAATCCATTCACGGATTAGTGGATTAATGGGTTATCATGGGAGCGTGACTGCTGGATTTTTAAGAAGAGAGACCTGAGTTCGCACATGAGCACACTCAGCCCTCACCATGCAATGCCCTGTGCTCCTCAGCACTCTCCGGAGTCCCTACGGTAAGAAAGCTCTCACCGGAAGCAACCCCTTGACTTTGGACTTCTCAGCCTCCATAACTATAAGAAATAAATTATTTTTCTTTATAAATTACTCAGTTTCGGTTATTTTGTTATAAGCAACAAAAAATGGACTAAAATAGGGAGGCAGACCATAAGTGCATTTGAGGTCATATTCCAGCTGAGGAGCCTGGTGGCTTCCAACTGGAGAAGGTGAGTAAACACATGGGCAGAAGGATCTGTAGCTCAGTGGGGAAAGTTTTAAATGTGTGTAGTCACTCTGGAATTGCTGGTGATACAGGTGGTGCTTGAAGCTATCAGGAAGGACGGATAATACCCCTCATCTAGTACTGTAGTCTCCCGATTAGCCCTGCAGAGCGACACTGCCCCAACACCAATGGGCATTCTGGGTCACCTAAAAGGAGCGAGGGAAATCAGGCCAGATGGTGACAACGTCACTGGGTCCATGTACTCAGGTCTCTCTTTGGTCCCCTTTCTTGACCACCTTCGCTGTAGCTAGGCTTCTGAAGAATCTCTCGGCTTCAGTGTCAATACAGCAATGTTAGTGCAACAACCTCCAGGACTAGCTGGGCCCTCAGCTGGGTCCAGCCGGTTATGCGGTGTGGACAAGTCACTTCACTTGGAGCAGCTCAGTGTCCTCTTTATTGAGGACTGAAATCCTCTTGCGCCTGCACAGACTTACTCCGCCCCAGACTACAACACGGTTACCGAACTTCTGCAAGCTCGTGCTGAAACATTGCAAAATGTCACTTTGTGCCAATTTTTAAGTTTTTACACTGGAACACATGTGATTTTTCTGCAGTACAAAACACAGGTAAATTTTTCATGGTTCTCGTCTGCTTTAGCAGCATGTGGGGCGGGGGGAACCTTTCCTGCATTTGTATGGGATGAAAAATAAACCACAAAGCAAATTCTGTTTTTGTTTTTTTAAATGTAAATCATATACAAATTTGGAGTTCACATTGTGTAGGGTAAGATAAACTCAATTGCATTGTAGAAACCAATTTGAGTGGACTTCTAGAAGCATGGTTATGTTGAAAAGAACGTGATTTAAAAGATGTGACAAGGCCCAATAAACAGGGTATACACAGCAGGGAGTACACCAAAGGCTCTCAACAAGCACCATTCTTCATCTCTCATTCCTCCAGTGGGGATATTCACCTTTAAATCTTCCTTGTTGATAAAATAGCCCAATACATATGCGACAGGGTTGGGTGTGAAAACTAAAGGAAAAAAATACGTATAATCAATTACATAACCCCCAGTCTAACTATTGCAACCGTCATTCATCCGATGGACACCAGAGCAAGAGCGTTCCCAGAGCCGGGCTGAGAGCTGCTCCCGCTTCCTTCTCCCACTGTAGCCTGGAGAGAGCTGGGCCCCGAGTTTCTGTCTATGCAAATTCAGCATGTTAATATTGTTAAATCACAGAAGGAAATTCTTCTCCCCAACCAGAAGCCCTCGAGTTCCTCCAGGCTTATATTAAAGGGATTACAATCCATTTCCTTCCTAATACGGCTAATGCGCTATGGGAAGCCCTCAGGCCAGGGATTAAAGCATTTACGCCTTTAATTAGGAGCAACCCTTCCCTTAGAGGCTGAAACACAAACAGCCAGGCGACACTACAAAGGCCTCCTCCCCGGCACAGTGGGGATATTGCTCCCTCTCCAGGAGCCTGGAGCCTCGAAGGGCTTAGCAAACACGGCCTTTCTCAAATGAAGTGCAGAAATAGAACCCTCTTCATGTGAAGAACAAACAAACAAACAAAAAACAGATCCCGAGTTAATTCAGGATCAGCCCCTGCGCACAGCAGGGCAGGCAAGAGGAATCCACTCCGTGAAGGGGCCTTGCGGAATTACCACATCTCCAGGAGGATGGGGGACGCTGACGGTCCCACTGCGGTGAGCACACTGGGTCATTAGGTTTCAAGTGGACCGCTCTGAAAATTAATGCCTGTTTGTGCTTCAGAGAGGTCTGTCCCCAAACGATGCCTTCGCGAGCCCCACACACAGGGTCTGTCATCCTTTCCCATTCTCCATTCATAGAAACTAGCTCGTGCACCTAGTGCAGGGTTTCTCCAGGTGCAGCCTGGTGACCCTCTGTTTCAGAGTCCCCTGGGTACACGTTGAAATCCAGATTCCTGCTGTCACTTTTCCGTGTCAGAATCTCTGGGAGACGAGCCAACCCTGGAATCCACCTTTTAATATACTTCATTGGTGATTCTTATGATTCTAATGCACGGATAAGAGGAAGTCATGCCTGGACAATCCCTGCTGTTTACAGAGGGGGAAGCCGAGGCCCGGACTCTTCCAGGGACGGACAGAGGCAGACAGCCAATCGGGGCCCGATGGGGACACGCGCAGGGTGGTGGATGTGCACAGCACCTGAGAAGTGATCCCAAAAGAGCCCATGAGATTGTCAAACTGGGATGAGAGCTTTGGGCCTTTTGCTTCATTTGTCCAGCACAACGTGTGTTGACCGCCTTAGGTGAGCCAGGCATGGCGCTAGATGCTCTGTGTGTGTGGTAGGAAGGAGGGCGTGTGTGATGATGATGACAAAAGATGGAAAACACAAGATACCTGCCATCCTGCACTTTACACACTGGTGAGGGAGAGAGGGAGGAAGTGCTCAAAGGGAAACAGGAGGAGATGGGCAGGGGAGGGCCATCTGGTGTTGAGGGGGACTGGAGAAATGGCAGGGGGGAGGTGGTGAGGAAATCGAGTCTTAAAGGAGAAGCTTCCTTCTCTTGTTCAAACCTGGCTCTTCCCTGAAGGCTCAGCCACTCTCTGACCTCCCGTGGGAACGACTTCCTGACTGCTCAGGCTCCCCTCATTCCTTTTCTCTGCACGTATATGACACTTCCATGTCTTTATTTGGTTATGCACTTTTTTGATTCCCAAAAAAGATTTGAACTGCCTTCTTCCTCTTGACTTTTTCTGAGACTACCAGACCTGTGCATGCTAAATCCTCAATAATGCTCTTTGGCTGTATGGAAGATTCTAAAAGATCAGGCTGGAAATAGGGCTGGGCAATGAAGACCTTCACTGCGGGCACAAGAAGTAGGACTTTCACAGGTGAGGCTGAGCGCGGACGGGAAACATTTTTAGAGTCAGATGATTTTGCGCTTTATCTCAGCTCTACCACTTACAAACTGTGTGTCTTTGGGTAAGCTACTTATACTCTCTTTTCAATTTCCTTAAAAGTGGGCCGGGCACGGTGGTTCACGCCTGTAATCCTAGCACTCTGGGAGGCCGAGGTGGGAGGATCACTTGAAGTCAGGAGTCTGAGACCAGCCTGAGCAAGAGCAAGACCCTGTCTCTACTAAAAATAGAAAAAAATAGCTGGGCAACTAAAAATAAAGACAAAAAATTAGTCAGGCATGGTGGTGAGCACCTATAGTTCCAGCTGCTTGGGAGGCTGAGACAGGAGGATTGCTTGAGCCCAGAAGTTGGAGGTTGCTGTGAGCTAGGCTGACGCCATGGCACTCTACTCAAGGCAATGGAGTGAGACTCTGTCTCAAAAAAAAAAAGAAAAAAGGAAAAAAAATGCAAAAATAAGCAAGTGGGACTATTTCAAATTAAAAAATTCTGAACAGCAGAGAAAATAATCAACAAAATAAAAATACAACTTATGGAATAAGAGATAATATCTGAAATTAATACCATATATCTGATAAGGTATTAATATCCAAAATATATAAGAAAATTGTACATATAAATAGCAAAAAAAAAAGAAATAATAATAATAATTTGATTTAAAATGGGCAAAGGAACAGATTAGACATTTCTCCAAAAAAGACAAACAAATGCCCAGTAGGTATATGAGAAGGTACTAAATAACTTCACTAATCATCAGGGAAATACAAATCACAACAATGAGATAACATCTCACCTCTAGTAGGTTGCTATTATCAAATAAAGAAGAGATAACAGTGTTGGTAAGAATGTAGAGAAAAAGGAATTCCTGTGCATTATTGGTAGGAATGTAAATTAATAGAGCTATTAGGGAAAACAGTGTGGAACTTCGTCAAAAAATTTAAAACAGAACTTCCATATCATTCAGTAGTCCCACTTCTAGGTATATATTCAAAGGAGACAAAATCAGTAGCTCAAAGAGATATCTGAATTCCCATGTTCACTGCAGCATTTTTCACAATAGTCAATGCAAGAAAACAACCTAAGTGTACATTGACAGATAAATTGTGATGTATATTATATATGTTCATATTCATATATATAATATTTATATGAATGTTGTCTTAATAAAGAAGGAAATCCTGCTATTTGCAAAAACATGAATAAACCTTGAGGGCATTATTCTAGTGAAATAAGTCAGACAGAAAGCAAATACTGTATAATTTCACTTATTGTGGAATTTAAAAATGTCAAACTCATAGAGTAGAATGGTGGTTTCCAGGGGCTCGGGCATGGCAGAAATAAGATGTTGACCAATGGACACAAAATTCCCTTTATAAGATCAGTAATTTCTGAAGATCTCATTTACACAATAATGACTATTTAATATAATTAATAACACTGTTTTGTATACTTGAAATTTACTAAGAAAGCAGATCTTAAATGTTCTCACTACAAAACAAACAAGAAACAACCAACAAAAGTGATATCTAGGCAAGGTTATAGAAATGTAAACTAACTTGAATGTGGTAATCATTTCACAATATATATATATATATATCAAATCATCACATTGTATACCTTATGCTTACACAATTTTGCCCATTGTACCTCAATAAAGCTGAGAAGGAGAGAAGAGAAAGCAAGAAAGAAAGCAAGAAAGCCAGAAGAAAGAAAGAAGGAAGGATGGAAGGAAGGGAGGGAGGAAAGTAAACGAGCTACATGCCCAATACAAACATAAGT
>CAUYSK010093464.1:0-18396 GCA_963575035.1 Avahi laniger
CTATAGTTAAGGTTATCAGTTCTCTCTTGCTGATTTCAAGGATTTTTTTTTTTTTTGAGACAGAGTCTCACTCTCTTGCCTGGGCTAGAGTGCCGTGGCATCATCCTAGCTCACAGCAACCTCAAACTCCTGGGCTCAAGCGATCCTCCTGCCTCAGCCTCCCAAGTAGCTGGGGCTACAGGCATGTGCCACCATGCCCGGCTAATTTTTTTCTATATATTTTTAGTTGTCCAATTGATTTCTTTCTAATTTTAGTAGAGAGGGGATCTTGTTCTTGCTCAGGCTGTCTCGAACTCCTGAGCTCAAACAATCCACCCACCTTGGCCTCCCAGAGAGCTAGGATTACAGGCGTGAGCCACCGCGCCCGGCCTGATTTCAAGGATTTTTTGTCTTCAGTTTTCTGAAGTTTGCTTATGATGTGTCTTGGTATAGATTTCTTTGGTTTATCCTTTTTGGGGTTGCTCAGCTTCTTGAATCTCTAGGTTGATATCTTTTGCCAAATTCGAGGAATTTTCAGCTTTTGTTCTTCAAATGCTTTTTTAGCCCCATGATTTTCCTCCTCTCCTTCTGAGACTCTGACTACATGAATGTCAGATTTTTTGTTATAGTCTCACAGGTCCCTAAGGCTCTGTTCATCTGTTTTCTTGTCAGTTTCCTTTCTGTTGTTCAGATTGGGTGATTTCTATTGTTCTATTTCCAAGTTCTCTGATTCTTTCACCTGTGCTCTCTATTCCACTTTGGACCCATCCATTGAGTTTTAATTTTGGTTATTGTATTTTTCGGTTTTAAAATTTTTATTTGGTTCTTTGTATCTTCTGTTTCTTTGCTGAGACTTTATTTTTGTATTTTTTTTAGGTATGCTGAAGCATTTTTATGATGGCTGCTTTAAAATCCTTATCAGATAATATTAACGCCTGTGTCATCTCCGTGTTGGTGTCTGTTGATTGTCTTTTCTCATTTCGAATTGAGATTTTGCTGGTTCTTTGTAAGATACCTGATTTTCAGTTATGTCCTGGATGTTTGGGGAATTATGAGACTCTGGATAATATTTAAATCTTGTTTATCAGGCCTCCTTTTGACACTGTTCTACTGGGGAAGGAGAATCTCCTCCTTACTGCCAGGTGGAGATGGAAGTTCAGGCTCCCCGCTGGTCCTCTTTGGTACCCCCAGAGGGGGAGGGAGTACCTTGCTACAGCTGGGTGGGGTAGGATTTTAGGCTCCTGCCAGACCTCCTCTGACACCACCTTGGTGAGGAGGGGAAAGGGCACCTCATTACTGGGTGCTGGTGGAAGTCCAGATCCCAGTGTGGCCTAAACTGACTCCTTGGGGTAGGGGCCCCATTACTCCCAGGCACGGATGACAAGCTAGGCTCCCCACTCTGCCTGTGCTGATGGGAGTGGGGTGGAGGCTGTAATTTTTTTCTGTGATGTTTGGCTGGAGTAAGGCAGCTGTTATCTCAATTTCTCTATCTTGCTACATTGCCCCTCTCCTAGTCCTTTGGCTAGAGACAGCAGGCTTTTCTTGGAGCTATTTTGTGTGCCTGCATGCCTTCTGCATTGCCGGCTTCTCCAGCACCTGGTCCAGGATATGTGAAGCAAGAAGGAAATTCAGGGAACTCACCGCTGTGTCATTCCTCAGGTTCCAAGGTCCGTAGCCAGTCTGCCTTTTTCTCTCCACTTTCAGAGTCCTCTTATCTGCATTTTATCTATACAGTCATGCACTGCATAGTGTTGGTCAGTGACGGACCGCATATATGTCAGTGATCCCATCAGATTATAATAGAGCTGCAAATTCCTATTGCCTAGTGACGTTGTAGCCGTCATACTGTCGTACAGCAATGCATCACCGACGTGTTTGTGGCGATGCTGGTGTAAAGAAACCTACAGCACTGCCAGTTGTATAAAAGCACTGTATAGCACATACAGTCATGGACAGTACACAATAGTTGATAATGATAATAAACAACTATGTTACCAGTTTGTGTATTTACTATACACTATACTTTTATCATCGTTTCAGAGTATACTCCTACTCATGAAAAAAAAAAACAAGTTAACTGTTAACAGCCTTAGGCAGGTCCTTCAGGAGGTGTTCCAGAAGAAGGCTTTGTTATCATAGGAGATGACAGCTCCAAGTATGTTATTGCCCCTGAAGCCCTTCCAGGGGAACAAGATGTGGAGGTGGAAGACAGTGATATCGATGATCCTGACCCTGTGTAGACCTAGCCTAATGTGTGTGTTTGTGCCTTAGTTTTTAACAAAAAATTTAAAAAGTAAAAAAATAAAAAGTAAAATTTAAAAATAGAAAAAAGCTTACATAATAAGGATATAAAGAAAATATTTTTGTACAGTTGTTATTACAACAGTCAAAAGTCTAAAAATTAAAGTTTACAAAGTAAAACTGTTACAGTAAGCTAAGGTTATTTATTATTGGAAAAAGAAAAAATTTTTTAATAAATTCAGTGTAGCCTAAGTGTGCAGTGTTTATAAAGAGTACAGCAGTGTACAGTAATGTCCTAGGCCTTCGCATTCACTCACCACTCACTCCCTCACCCAGAACAACTTCCAGTCCTGCAAGCTCCATTCGTGGTAAGTACCCAATACAGGTGTACCATTTTTTAAAATCTTTTATACCATATTTTTACTGTACCTTTTCTATGTTTCAATACACAAATACTTAGCATTGTGTTATAGTTGCCTCCAGTACTCAGTACAGTCACATGTTGTACAGGCATGTAACCTAGGAGCAATAGGCTCTACCATTTAGCCCAGGTACGTAGTAGGCTAGACCATCTAGGTTTGTGCAGATGCACTCTGTGATGCTCATACCACAGCAAAATCCTCTAACAACACATATCTCAGAATGTGTCTCCCTCATTAAGCGACACATGACTGTCATGTCTCAGATTTTTAGCTGTACTTAGTATGAGGAATAGGGAGAAGTGTGTCTACTCCATTTCACTCTTATTGGCAGTTTTTTAACTTAATTTTTTAAATAGGTAATACATTCCTTGATTCTCTCCCCCAGCTTCCCAGATCCCCTTGCACAGAAAACCAGTCTTTATTAGTTGTGGGTGGTGGTCGGGTGGGTCGGGTATATGTTTAGAGATTATGCAACTAAAAAGAAGTCCTTGGCCAGGTGCAATGGCTCACCCCTGTAATCCTAGCACTCTGGGAGGCTGAGGCTGGAGGATCGCTTGAGCCCAGGAGTTCGAGACCAGCCTGAGCAAGAGCAAGACCCTGTCTTTACAAAAATAGAATAATTAGCCATGTCTGCCTCTGCAGTCCCAGCTACTACGAAGGCTGAGGCAGGAGGATCACTTGAACCCAGGAGTTTGAAATTGCAGTGAGCTATGATGACGCCACTGCACTCTAGCCCTGTATTTAAAAAAAAAAAAAAAAATCCTTAATATTTTTCAACAAAGACAGTAGATACTGTACATATGTTGAACACTGTTTTTTTTTTTTTTGAAACAGAGTCTGGCTGTTTCCCGGGCTAGAGTGCCGTGGTGTCAGCCTAGCTCACAGCAACCTCAAACTCCTGGGCTCAAGTGATCCTCCTGTCTCAGTCTCCCGAGTAGCTGGGACTATAGGCATGCATCACCATAACTGGCTAATTTTGTCTCTCTATATATATTTTTAGTTGTCGAGATCATTTCTTTCTATTTTTTAGTAGAGGCAGAGTCTCACTCTTGCTCAGGCTGGTCTCAAACTCCTGACCTTGAGCGCTCCACCTGCCTTGGCCTCCCAGAGTGCTAGGATTATAGGCGTGAGCCACCATGCCCCGCCAATATACAACAACCTTGAAGTCCTATTCTTTCATGGCCAAAATCTGTCGAGGTAGAGTAAAAACTATTTTTACTCTATAAAAGTAAGAAGCTTCAATGTGAGCATGCACTCCTGGCTCACCCTGGCTCCCAGCTCCCAGCTGGCCCACCTCACTCATTTATTCTCCCTCCCTCTGAAGGCATTTGAGATTCAATCCCTGCTTCCAAATCTGCAAGGATGTAAATACACTAAGATATAACTAATTTATACTGCTAAAGAGAACACCACATTTCTAGATCTGGAATGGTACATTTTGGTGACTTCAAAGACCTATGCATAGATCTTTTCTAAAAAATATGGGCAAGCGTTTGATTTAAATTGCACATCTTAAAACTTGCATTAAAGTTATCTTCTTCAAAAGTATAATCTTCTTCAAAATTAAATTTTAGTCTCCATCCTTAAAGTTCATAACTCTGTAAATTTTTCAGTGGCATTTTTGCCAGGCGTTAACAAATCTCAAACTCTAGTCTTCATTCAGGTAATGCATTAGCAGATTAAACTCTTACCTACTTATATAATAATGGGAAGGATGGGTTGTCACAGCTCAGCACTGGTAGATACTGGAGCAAACCGTAGAACCACCTGCATTCTGGTACAAAAATGAGCTCTTTTTTTTTTTTTTTTTTTTTTTTGTTTGAGACAGAGTCTCACTCTGTTGCCTGGGCTAGGGTGAGTGCCGTGGTGTCAGCCTCGCTCACAGCAACCTCAAACTCCTGGGCTCAAGCGATCCTCCTGCCTCAGCCTCCCAAGTAGCTGGGACTACAGGCATGTGCCACCATGTCCAGCTAATTTTTTCTATATATTTTTAGCTGTCCAATTAATTTCTTTCTATTTTTGATAGAGACGAGGTCTCGCTCTTGCTCAGGCTGGTTTCGAACTTCTGAGCTCAAACAATCCGCCCCCCTTGGCCTCCCAGAGTGCTAGGATTACAGGCGTGAGCTACTGCGCCCGGCCAAAAATGAGCTGACTCTTAACAAAGGAAACTTGGAAGAAATAATGCAAAGAGTATCAGTTTACTTTAGTTTTGGCTTCAAAAACAAGATGTTTATGTGTATTCAAATGATGGATCTGCATCAGGTTTCTAGATCGCTAGAAGAACTCTCTCCTCTAGTTCTTGTAGGATGGCCAGAATTCATCGAAAAAAAATGTAAGAATATTCAATTTGTCCATCCACAGTGAGGTTTCATGTCTTAAATCTCATTCATTCATGTACTCAGTTTCCCATTCAGTCACTCATGCAACAAATATCTACCAAGGCTCTAGTTAGGTGTTAAGTCAACAAAAATGGTTTGTCTGCAGGACTCAACAATCCATTTGGAGGATCTTCCATGTACAAAGCGTAATAATTCAACGTAATAATTGTTTCAAGCTAATGGAGGACAAAAATTCAATGTAACACTTTAATGCTATTCAAGGACAGAAAGGGCAGACACTGGAGGAAAACGAAAACCGGGATGATTGATCACATGGGAGACAGCATTTAAAATGACATTTAAAGGATGAGGGAGGCCGGGCGTGGTGGCTCACGCCTGTAATCCTAGCACTCTGGGAGGCTGAGGCAGGAGGATCACTCAAGGTCAGGAGTTCAAGACCAGCCTGAGCAAGAGCGAGACCCTGTCTCTACTAAAAACAGAAATTAGCTGCACAACTAAAAAATATATATATAAAAAATAAACCGGGCATGGTGGCGCGTGCCTGTAGTCCCAGCTACTCGGGAGGCTGAGGCAGGAGGATCGCTTGAGCCCAGGAGTTTGAGGTTGCTGTGAGCTAGGCTGACACCACAGCACTCACTCTAGTCTGGGCAACAGAGTGAGACTCTGTCTCAAAAAAAAAAAAAAAAAAAATTACAAAGATAAAAAGAAATAAATAAAGGATGAGTATGAGTTTTCGGATCAGACAACAGATTTGGAGGTTGAGGGTGGCAGAGAGAGATTTCCCAGCAGTAAAAAAAAAAAAAGAAAAAAGGACAAATCAGGAAGACTAAAAGATAATGGCTTGTTCCAAGAATTAGAGTCAGTTTTTCAGGCTAATAGGCAAGGAAGTATGCAAAGTAGGGAAAATGAGTTTAACTAATTAGACAAGAGTTCGCTAAAATGTCAGTAAAACTTCACAAAATCAGGCCAACGGGGGCAGGACTGTGTAAATGTTTTTAATCCCATGTAGCTTTCTTTCTTTCACTAATTTGAACTGCCTGCAAACAAAGTTTCAAGTTCCTATTAGACAAGTTTTCTTTAATTTTCAGATAGTATCCATTATTTTATGAAGAATTAATTTGTTACATGTTAAAAAGAGGTTGTTTTCTAAATTGGTTAACTATTCCCTCTTGGTTAGAAAACTCTTTTTCAAATGTAGGGCAAGGGCTGTCGGGCAAACCTGTCAGTCCAACCCAGGTCAAATGATCACACATCCCAAATTAATCGCAGCTGAGCTAATGAGGCTGCTCCGGCTTTGTAGCGGACTCGATACCAATTCAGAAGAAAAGTTGACAAAAGAGAAATACTGGATAGACTCTGTTTAGAAAATTCTCGTAAAAGAGTTTAGATCAGTGCTTCTCAAACTTTATTGTGCATATGTATCACATGGGAATTTGTTAATAATGCATATTCTAAGTTCTCAGAAGGACGGGGCTTAGGTTTGTGATTACGAAGTTCTCTCAAGTCCCCAGGTGATACTGATGCTATTAACCCACGGACCACACGTCCAGTAGGAAGGGTAGAATATTTTCTGATTCCTAAAAGTAAGAAAAATAAGAATTCTTGGAAAAACTCCTATATATCAGTGCCACACTTCCCTTTAGGAATCAGCCTTTATCTACTTATGATTATTCTTCATCTACTTATAACGAGAGAGAAGTATACTTAAGGATTCAGGAGTAAATTACGAAATATTCCAAATCTGCCTGTAGATAGTTAAGCTTACAACTAAAGCCAAATAATCTGCTTGTATAAGATGAAGAATCACCTGTGTTTGCTGGGAGGATTGTCCTGATTTTAGTTCTGAAAGTCTCTTTTTCCGGAAGCCCCTCAGTCCTGGACATGCTGGGCTGGCTGGCCACCACTCTTAAAACACATGTTGCATTAAAAGAATAGTCTTAGTCTGTTCAAAGTTTTATCTTATTATCTATGAAAACATCATTTTAAAAATTAAAGTGCTTTATTTGCATATAAGTTATTTTGTAATTTGGAAGATGAAAGAAGGAAAATTCATCTCTTTCATGACAGTGTGACCCAAAACTTACTTGCTGAGACAAGCTGTTAGCCGTGTGATTTTTCTTACTCTTTCAGTTCTTTGAAAAGTTGAGCTCAAGAGAAAATAGTGAATTTAATATAGAAAGTGGACTTTGTTTTTGACTCTTTTCATCTATTTATTTTCACTTTACTTTGTCTACCTCTCAAGTTTTTCTACATTGTTTTCTGATCTATTATTATAATTGTTCAAAATATTAATGGAACAGGATATCTTTTTTCAAGTTATGAATGCAATCAATTTTGAGTCTTTAATTGTAATTTTTTTTCCATAAAATTCTTTTAATTTAGCCTAATATAATGGCACATCAGCCAGTAATAGGTACATTAAATTGAATCATGATGCTCATATACACATTTTATGACACAATCAAATATCCTAATGCATTAATTCATATCAATCAGTTAATAAAATCAAATAGGAAACATCTCTCTATTGCTTCCAACTGTACTTATCCCATTTACTAGAGGAGAAGTCTAAAAAAATCTCAGCAATTTGACTCTCTGGACTTTTCTGCTTAGATGTCTGGGATTTGTCTGTTATTCTAGGTTTTACTAAGTTGATTGGTTGATGAATCAACTAAGAAAATGCCTAAAATTCTATTTTATGCTTCAAGGGTTTTTTTTGTTTTTTGAAATGAAATCATGCTTGCCCAATTAGTGACACGCCGAACGATACCAACATTGTGCCCAACCTGATGGAAAAAATGATAATAGCTCCCCAGATGTTCCTTCAATCTTGTCTGTCTTCAGCGCACTATGAGGAAGTCGTTACTTTTGATGCATTAAGTGGAAACTCAGAGTCTCGAAAAAGTTAAAAGTGAATGGTCAGAAAGCAAATTATTAGAAAACATCTGGGGGGTACTATTTTTAGCCTAGAACTGTAGTAAATATTGTTAGCGATATCTACATATGCAATATATATTATCTTCAGAGAATCGAATATTATTTCGTAGAGCATGACTAATATACCTGAAACAATTAAAAGGCAACTACGTACTTATCCACAAAGAGCTATCCATAAGCCGGGTAGGATTTTATGTTCAATGTGTTGCCTTTTTCTCCTACTTTTCTTCTTTTTCTTTTCTTTCATTTTTTAAAAACCTAGCATGTGTTTGGAGCTAAGTGAATATATTACATTCTGCTTTACTTAGAGACCTGGTTCAAAGTAGCTCAGGCAAGAAGGGGATCTATTGAAGGGTAACGAGTGTATAATGACGCTGAAGGAAGCGTTGACTAAATGAACTGCAGAAGAACGAGGGTTCAGCTGGGTCTCGGGGACGGTTCGATCAGGAACCTGGATGTCATCGGGACGCTCTCCTTCCTGCGTGTGTTGCGCTAGGCTGTCCTGCAGACCGACTTGTTCCATGCCATAGGGAACATTGCTGCTGACAGCTCTTAGTTTAATGGGGCACCACCCCAGATACTACTTGTTCTCTATTTGACCACAAAAAAAAGACTCGAACTGGCCCAACAGGGCAGGTAGCTCCCACATCCAGATTGGTAACATATGGTCAAGTAGCCCAAATAATACACAAACAGAACACCCAGCAGAAATTCTGGAATGGAAGGAGAACAGCTCTCATAAGAATGAAATACTTACGAGGAAAAGGAGACGGTTCTGGGCAGTTGTAATGCAGAAGTCCACCACGGACACAATTCTCATGTGAAACCTTCAACGCTTTTAAAAGCAAATATTTTTATCTTATTGAAAAGTATTACTTTCATTTTACACATTTGAAAGGTGCTCTTTCTTTTACAATCGTGCTGTGCTGGCTTTGTGTAAGGTGCAGCGTAACTGGTAATGTTATCAGTTTAACTTCATCTTTGACTCTTGAGATACGAGCTCCTCCCTGGATGGGGAACTGCTAGACCATGTGTTATCACTCAGGGCTTCCCATAAATTCTATCCTCAAGCTCCAGCTGAAAGACTAGTGAATTATTGTCTGTGTGTGGAAGGGACAAGCACACTAATCAGCATGAAGAGCGTTTGTAGACCCCTACCTCACTCGGACTCCCAATCCTGCCTGCATCCTCCATTTGGTCCTCCTCCTTTGGACTCTGACCTTGACCTCTCCCTCCTGTGTTATGGTGAATGCATGTATCTATACAAAGTATTCCTCTCCCTCGGATCAGCATCTCTGGTGGGGTCCTCCACACGTAGCTGTGCAGGCTGCCAAGTGCTCAACTCCTGGGAGTGCCATTCCCCAAAGGGACGGAGCCCCCTGGGGTTGTAAAACCTTGAGGCCCCTTCTCAGGCCCGTGCATCATTTTAACCGTCTCCACTTGGTCCAATGTCTCACACGGTCTTTCCAGCCTACTCCATTCTGCAATCCCTTCCCCTCATTGTCCAGACTGAATACTTCCAAAGATCAGTATTTTTTCATCCTTCTCAGAATGATGAGTATTTTTATACAATGAAATAAATTAATTGGATATGAAGACATATAGGATTTCTTGTCCAATACGCAGTGAACTCAGGAAGGGAAGATGGTAGCCTCTACTACAACCTTCCCAATTATTTCAGCGCACCGTCTAATTGCGGCCACCTGGTTAATCTGGCACGTGGTCCTTGCCTTTGGACAACCACGGCTCAGCTGTGTAGACCATGTGTTATCACTCAGGGCTCCCCATAAATTCTGTCCTAAGCTCCAGCTAAAAGACGGGTGAATTATTGTCTGTATGTGGAAGGGCCTAGCACACACACATTAATGAGGATGATGACATTTAGAGATGGGTCGTTTTCCCCTTTCTCAATAAAGAGCGTCTTTGTGGATTTAAATCACTAATGCTGGTTCCTCCCCCCCAGCATTATGCTACCATAAAAATATTGAAGTGTAACAAATGATCTGCTTATCTATCACTGCTAGTGAAATAGTTGGAAACAGCTTAGAAACAGTTTTCTGCTTTTATTTAGCTGAAAAAAAATCAGTTTCTATAGCTTCCTTTTTATGCAAATGAAGATGCCTACTCTTTTTTGCAGACGTTATTATGGAGGGATATCATTGATCATGTCCTCGGGGTAATAAATAATTACTCTACTAACGTATTTCCCTGAAAGAAACTGACATGAAGTAGTTTCAAATTAACCAGTGCTAATTGCATGCATTGTTTCATACTTATTACTGCAATCTGATTAACATGCTACTGAATGGAACTGGCAGGAAAGGCTCTTTCTGCTCTGTTTTAACTTGTTTTAGTTAAAAACTTGGCTAATTGTGGAATTTACACTGATTTAGAAGTTTAAAAATCCAGTGCTGTGGGAAACAGAACCGCCATGTTATAATGAGCTTGACCACCACCAGAATTACTTTTACTTTACAAAGTTTATGTTTGGGGAAATGAAAATTTGTTCCAGATTTCTAGGAGGAAGAAAATGTCCTTTATTATATTTGTAATAATTCTGGATTAAAAAGCCATAAATTCCCGATACTTTGAAGTTCTACCAGTAAACTATTTAACATGAGAAAGAAGTGTCAGATCACAGTTTAACATATAGTTTGTAGGAATGAAAAATAAATAAATTTTGGCTTTGCTGCTAAATTTGCCATAAAAATCCAAATTACTATAAAATAGAACTTTAAGAAACTGCTATACATTGCTATTATAATTACCGTCTCCAGTTATCTTCCCAAATATTGGGATGATATAAAAGGACAGATAAAATTGTTATGCTCATAAATGTAAAGTTAATCAGTTACCCCAACGAGCGTTTTTATCATAGCTATCTGTCCTAAGTTCAAAGGCAAATGATACATCGAGAACGATGTTTCGATCAAAGTTTCAAATCTACATTTTGCGTACCTTTAGCTTAAGAAAACTTAAACGGCGCCCTCCACATACCAGATGCACACACTGTTCTCTGCACTTTACGGCTACTAACTCATTTCATCTTAAACGTGAGCCCCCGGTACTATCCACGTCCCTATTTTAACAGACGAGAAAACGGAGGCACAGAAATGTTAAGTAACTTTCTCAAGGTTTGAAACTGATATTTAGGACCTAGAAGAGCGAGAATTCAAGCCCACGAAGGCTGGCTCTGGAAGCCATGCGCTGTACCGATCTATTACGCCGTCTCAGCTGATGCCCCCGGAATATGTGACCATCACGTCAGTCGGTAACGTAAAATGCATTTTTGTGAAGGATGACATTGAAGCTGATCATGCTGCTGTGATAACTTTGAAATGTTGGCTGGAGCTCTGGTTTATAGCTGGCACTGTTTCCCGACCGTAGACAGCCGATCCGTGTACAGACTGCTGGTCCTTTCTTGAATCCTTGTGCCTGTCCTTCCTCTTACGGCCCAGGGTGTACCCCGCACCCTCGACCCAGAAGGTTCCCTACAGTTAGTGGTATACTGTATCCTCCTCCTACGGGCTTGGACTGTGTATGCGTCTTCCTGGCTCCGAGTTTCATGGCATCACGCTGGTGGCTCCAAATTAGCCATGGTAGAAGTCACCATGGAAACCAGCAAAGGTCGTTTCCCCATCCCTTGCCACTCCTTTGCAGGGCTGGTTTGCTTCCACAACACTGGCTACAATCTATTCATACTACCGTGAGCACATCTCAGAGCACCGAGCTTCCCGTATGACATTATAGGTTTAATACTCATGGGTCTAAGCCCTTCCTGGACCCCAAAGAAAAAACAAAAAATGGCAGAACTTCAGCAATAGAACAGCACTGGCAAAATAGGTCACATTGGCTTTCCCTGACAATTCTGTATTTACGGCAGATGTTATTAATCAGTCATGGCATGACACAGCTTAGCCCCGGCCCCGGAATTCTCACCAACACAGCACTTTGGAGTCTACACAGCCAACGCCAACTACTCAGACATGGTACTCGAGATAAAATTCTTCACTATCCCTCTTAGAATCAGAAATTCTCTTTCTTTCCCAGGACTTTCTCACTCTGTATAATCCATAATTTTTTCTCAGCTATAAAAATATTTTAAAAAATGATTATAAAGGAAAACTTGTGTAGTTTGGAAATTTTAAATATGTACAAGCTGTGATCGATCTGTTATTCTGGATGATAACATCAATTATGTAATACTCTACAAAGTAATTTGAGATTTATAGTTTTCCCCAAAGATTCCATGCTCATGGACTGATATTGATCCATAATTGAATATATGTGTTTGATGTCAATCTTCCTTGGTTAGTCAATGGAAATGTATGTGTTCATTATTCGTTGAAACCGAACCCATGGTAATATTCTTAAACTGGGTGATAAAAAGAAAGAAACTTTGTCTTGCTACAAATGTCAAAATTTTGTCATTAAGACATTCTCTGAAGATAGAACAGACTAAACTTTAAATATTATTCATTTTTTCTTCCTCCTATTCTTTTCCACCCCAAACTCAAATTTTTAGAAACAATTCCCTTAATTTTTTTATAGTTTAGAAAAGAAAGTGACAGAGATATATGGAGATACATTATTTTCAGAGCTTGAGTAGTTTTGAAGTGTGTGTGGAAAGCACCATTAACCTATCAATCCTGTGAAAACCATCTCTAAGTGATGGCACCGTGTGGCCTATATCTGATAGGAATAAACTCCCTTAATATCACCACATACGGCAAAGACCATCCACGATCTCAAAAAATTACTATCCAGCCTCAAGAAAATGGCGTACACACTTGCAAAATTGCCAGCTTACACGAGAGCATGTACAGATGCAAAATGAGAGGTTTACAGTAATAGCTGTCCGGGAAAAGCTCAGATCAATTGCAGAACGTCGTTACGAAAGAGACGCAAGGTTCCGAAGCAGGAGTGAGAATCCGATGCGTGAGAAGTGAGAATAGAGCGGGTGTGAGAAGGCCGGCACGAGCCTTCCTCCAAAGAAGGGTTGGGCAAGTCTTGTGTAGTGGACAAGCACGTCGGAAAAGTGGAATATGCAGTGTGCGTGGCCGGGGGTAGTGGTCACAAAGAGCGGGTGGCTTTGGATGCCACAACAAAGGGTTGGGCTTTGCCTGGAATCGTGTGTCCTCTCTGTCTAGGAAGCCGTTATATTTTCCCCGCATGTTTTGCAGGCAGAATTATGTCCATCTCTACATGAACCCTTGCACGGCAAGGGTAAGCTTCTTATCTAGCGTTACAGGAGTCGAGAAACAAGCACGGGATTTAGACTTAGAAAGCTTGGATCTGAATTCTGGGGCTGCCACGGATGGTTTTTGTATGTTGCCTAACCTCTCTAAGCCTCAGTTTCTCCACGAGGACAATAATGCATAGGTGTTGAGGATGGGGGACGGGAGATGCTCATTATTAATCCTGCTTCTTCCCCGAAACTCCAGCCTTGAGACCGATTGAGAAGGAAACACGGGATTTGGAGAAGAGATCAGAACAGCGGCCTCCCCGGCGGGAGCTTGGCATTGCTGGCCAAGGTTCGGATCTGTGGCAGGATCAGGCTTCCTAGTGCTGAGTCAAGGTGGTTGTGTATTTAGTAGTTGTCACCTGAGAGCTGACCTGTTTTGAGCATATGTGAGACACCTTTTGGAAATACCCAGAAATATTTAGGTGATGGGAGAGACATTTGGGCAGAAGCAGCAAGGACTTTTACAAATGGCTCCATTTTAAGCTCCAGGCCAGATTGACCAGTAGAAATATGTGATCCACAAATAAACAAGCGAGATTATCACAGACGTAAACAGAGAGGCTAGCGGGGGGCAGGAAAGAGGGAGGAACGACCCACTCTGCCTGCGATGAAGAGTGGGCAGGAAAGGTTTCACAGACTGGGCGATTCTTGAATTAGAGAAAAATCAGAGGCTCTTTCCCTTCTCTCCCCTTTAAGAGCCTCCGCACGAGTTCTTGGATCTGGCTGCTGAACAAATACATGAGTAATACTCCAGGATCAGCTGGACGGAAGAGGTTTCCATCAGAGGTCCATGAAAACCAATGTTTTTAAGCGTCTATTGGGCAACGGCAACAGACCATCAGCAAGATGTTTAAACGGTTGATTCCGCCGGCAGCCCAGCCAGTTTTTAAGTGTATCATGAAAACTGAAAACGGGCCTGGGGGTACAGCCCGAGATTATTCCAGCCCTGCTTTTGCACAACCAGAAATTCCCTTTCTGTTACAAATTTCTGCCCCACCGAGGTTTGCGTAGTGTTGGCATTTTCATTATGGACCAGTGAATCTGCTAGCCTACAGGCCAGAGAGAGAGAGAGAGAGAAATCCCAAATAAAAGTCAACCAGTTAGGATGTCTTCATCTATTTTTCAGTGGGGGAAAAAAAAAAAAACACAGCTGGGCTCAGTGACTTCAATCAAAAGCAGACATCACCGGTCGCGTTGTTTTTTGACTTTTTTTTGTTCCTTAGACGCTCGGGTTTTGGAGGGCATGATACACACAGCCTCGGCAGCACCACTCAGAAGATTTAGCTATTTTGCGGAGCTTGGGGAGTGATACTTCTGAGAGCTGCACAAGCACGTGAGCAAACAGATGTGTGAATTCAGGAAGGCAGCCAAATGCACACCAGAGCTGAGGAATGTCACAGCGGAACTTACAAACACCCATCAGTATTTTTAGGTGGAGAATGTTCTAGCATATTGCCAGTGGGTGCTGCTTGTGCATTACTTACCCTGAGCTTTAAAATCAACAGATATGAAAGGTGTTTGAAAATGACAAAAAATGACAGCTTTATCAGCCCAGAGGACAGCGTGTGTAACCGCGTGTGCACACGTGCACACCACGGATGACTGCTGCGTGTACAGACCGTGTATTTTCACTGTGGGTCTTGCACAGACGAGGGAGCCCTCTACTGATTAGAAATTGTACTAGATATAAACTGTAGAGGGTTGCTTTTAGCACTTTGCTTGTGTGTCTTCCAAAACCCAGACATTTTGCTTATTTTTTTCAAATCATAAGATGCTTTTTTTTTTCTTAAACCGGAAATGTCCATCATCATCTACATATAAGTCATGTAATTCTTGCTATTTAAGGTAAAATACTTCCACTAAAAAAATTTATACCCACTCTTCATCCTTTTAATATAAAGATGATTTTGCTGTAACGCAATTAAATCACAAATGTCTATAATGAAAGTGGCTGACAGAGATCATAACGTTTGTTTATTACCTGGGTTTACCATATATTATTTTTTTCCCGGTGGATGCATTATTTATTTTACATATTTTTTTTTCCAGACAAAATGAAGACAGTTTTAAGGGTGACGATTTGGACTAATTCATGTGGGCAGATTTAAATAGATTATATTTTAATATGCATATTTAAATCATCATCTGTTCAGCCTAATATGCGCTAAGACCTGTACACAGGCAAGCATAATATTTAGTTGCTTTTGTGTTGAGATACTTGGTTTTTAACATCACATCTTTCCAAAATAATCATAGTTCAACCTTTCAATGATTTAAATCGTTAGAAGAAGATAAAATAGAACCAGAAATTCTGTATAGTTATTTTCAACATGGCTGGCCTAATCGTATTATGCAATAATTTTCCTTAGATAAAACATGTTGATTAATAGATTGTTTATTAGTAGAGTGCTAATCGCTGTGGCTTTTAACAAAGCATTAACATTTTTAATGGACGTTAGCTTAAAATTTCATTAGCTTTATATATGAAATTTAAAAAGAGCCTTTAGAAAATCAGTATTTTTCTTAAGTAAACTCTCAGTTTAAGTCTTATTCTGCCACCGAACCTTGAATCCCAACCCCATTCGAAGGCACCGTGTGTTGTTAAAGAGCTACATTGGGAGTTCACACGGCGAGATAACTGAGTTAACACAGTGAGGACAATGTAGTTTTAACATCTGTCACCTTCGACTGCCATTGTCGGTTTTGCCTCTATGCCAACGCCAACTTCCTCTCCAACCAACCCATCATTCCTTCTGCAGATTCCAACATTGAGGAGCAGCTTTGGCTTTTCTTTTGATGAGTGTAAAATGCAAAAAGATATGCAGATAAACCTAGGATGATCGGCTTAGCCTGCTATTAACAGCCACCATTTGTGAAATGCCTACTGTGTGCCAATCCCTTTTCAAAAAAATTATCCAAGCCTGATTATGCACCTGCAAGGCAAACGTCATCATACTGGTTTGTTCGTTGGTATCCTTTGAGTGACAATGACAGATTCCATTCCAGCAAAGTTAAGCAAAAGAAGGGGACTATTATTGCAAAGACATTGATATTTCCAAAGCGTAGGCATTGCCTTCTTGAAGGATGTGCCCTTCTATCTTCTCCAAAGCTTCATTTATTTTTCCACTGTGGAGCTTTGATAGGTTTATTGTTTGTTAGACCCGGTTAAAAAAAAAATGGTAGCCAACTTCTGAGTATTACATTACAGTGAGCTTGGATACTACTAATTTCTGACCCTGATGTTAATTTTCTTTAAGACAGAAAATCCCTTTTTGCTCATTTTTCTTACTATCTTCACATACATTTGAATAAAAACCAGTGTCAGGTAAGTTTACAAACAGCTAAATAATTTTCATCAACTTGCTATGTAGCCTGTAATGTTTTCAGACTAAAAGAATGCACAGTAATCAACTCAGCAGACACTCCAGAGTTGCTCATTCAGTTTCTATTTCTGTCACTTGTCTGTGGTTCCTCAGCAAAGCTGGGGCATCCCTAGACGCTTCTCCGTGAGGCTGAACGGTGGAGTCATGCGGTATGGACGTGGCCACGTAAGCAGGGTCGGCAGAACTACAGTAGTAGAGGCCACTCTACCTGTCATCAGGTAGAGGACAGGTAGTTTAAGCACCTACCTTGCTGGCGGGGCAAGTGGTGACTCTCTGAATGCAAACGCTCCTAACCTGGTTTGATGTGCCTTCTGGAAACTGCCCTCTGTGCTAGTCTGTCTACTGGACTCTTCTGCGAGGCTCTGCTCCCGTCTCCACCTCTGCATGGGAATCCCCCGTACCCCAAACCTGGCTGATGATCACTTAGTCTCCAGATGGGCAGCGTACATCAGCGCGCAATAGCAGGATTAGAATACTGGGTGGTAGGAGTCGGGATAAAGTGAGATTAGGTCACCCAGGGGATCTGGCTTCTCTTCACCCCCGAGGAGGTCATTACGGACAGGGAGGTCTCCATGAGCGGGTGGGATTGAGGAGACTCTGCGTTTCACCCCCAACAAAGACCTGCTCCAGTTGGCCCGTTTTCTACCACTCGATACAACTAAGATCCTGTTAATATGATTTGCCGGGAGTGTGCATATCATTCACGGAGCCTACGCAGGTAGCGTCCCCTAGAACGTGACCCCAAACATGGAGCGGTGCCCAGGAATGGCTGTCACCTGAGCTTGCCTAACACTGGAGACGCATCACACGGGGTCTGTGCTCTGTTCAGTGATCGGAAATGGATACATAAAATTTGGGCACAGATATAAAATTTGTATAGGCAGAGGGAATTTAATCAAGCCTGAAAAAGAAATGATTACATGTTACTTTTTGGAAGGAATCGTTTAGTATGCTACATTTCCAATGAGTTAATTTAACTGTCCAGAGGAAAAAAGTTCCATGAAATATTATGCTCACGTACAGTCACCGAAGGAACAGTATTATTTTAATTTAGAAGCTGTTACTCCTCTTCATATATAACCACTAGGTGGGCAAACTGATTCTTTCCTACCACACAGTTGCCTACGGAATAAAAACACGGGCAGTCACCTTAACTGTGCATTTTCAGTATGTTTTGTCTTGGGATAGGACTGAGTTCTAATGCTTTCTCTTCGTTTTTCAAAATGGCGTTGTTTTTGTGATATTTTTTAATATGCAAGACTCTTCTAGACCTTATAGCCGACTGCCCTGAAAACAGACTGTCTCTGGGATTCACTGGACTGAAAATATGTTTCTGGTTTAAAAGCGCAGCCAACCCAGGGATAAAATGCATCCCACCCGGGACGCCTGGGCTGAGCCATTTGGCTGGACATATCGCAGCTCTAGTCACCTTCCCAGGCCAGGAATGACAAGAACACCTTCACGCAGCCAATTTGGATAAATCCTTCTGGAAAACCCCATCCGTTGCTTCTGGGAGTCTTTTAGTCTTTTTATTGACTCTTTTTTTTTTTCAAGTCACAGTCTCACTCTGTTGTCCAGGCTAGAGTGCTGTGGTGTCAGCCTAGCTCACAGCAACCTCAAACTCCTGGGCTCAAGCGATCCTCCTGCCTCAGCCTCCTGAGTAGCTGGGACTACAGACATGTGCCACCATGCCCGGCTAGGTTTTTTTAATATATTTTTAGTTGTCCATATAATTTCTTTCTATTTTTAGTAGAGACGGGGTCTCGCTCTTGCTCAGACTGGTCTCGAACTCCTGACCTTGAGCGATCCACCTGCCTCAGCCTCCCAGAGTGCTAGGATTACAGGCGTGA
>CAUYSK010093469.1:0-48876 GCA_963575035.1 Avahi laniger
TGGAAAAATAAGCACCACATGTACTCACCATCAAATTGGTATTAACGGATCAACTCATAAGTGCATATATAAGAATTATATCTATTAGATATTGGGCAGGGGGGAGGGGGGAGGAGGGAGGAGGGGACGGGTATATGTGTACACAAAGAGTACAAGGTGCACCACGCAATGGGATGGACATATTTGAAACCTGGACTGAGGGGGGAAGGAGGGGGAAGGGCAACACACGTAACCTAAACATCTGTACCCTCATATTATGCTGAAATAAAAAAAAAAATTAAAAAAAAATAAATACAGGCAAAAGACCCGAACAGATTCTGCTATTGAACTCCTGGTTCCGAGCCGATCTCAGCTGAGAGGGATGGGGTGGTGGAGGCACCTTCCCTCCTCTGTGTGGCCATCCTGAGTTGCTGCGCTCCACTGGTTTCTGCCGCACCCTCGCTGTACTCCAGCAGTCTCCTTAGGTCACTCTGGTTGAAATGTCATCGTTTGTTTGTTGTTTTGGTCCTTTTTTGTGGGGGACGTGAGCTTTAGGCACCTTCAGTCAGACATCTTCCTGACAGCATTCTCTGTGACATTTAATAATGAAAAATTTTCTTTAATTTATTGGTAGAAACGTACCCATCCTACATCTTATTTCTCTTATCTTTGTGAACTCCATTTGAATATTGGACATCCCGGACTGAATCTCTAATCTTTACTCTCTTGCTCTTCACCTCTTCTTATTTCTGTTCCCATTTCTGAGAAATTCTTAAAATTTATTTTCTACGGAAGTTCACATTAATCATAATAATTTCCAAGCACTCTTTTGAATTTTCTCTGAATGTTCCATTTCACAGCCTCTTATTCTCATCTCATGGCTATCATTTTTAGTGTTTTTTAAAAAATGTTTTATCCTGTTCATTGTCCTGCCTTTTGCCTCTAAATCTTTTTTGTGTCTATTTCTGTTTCTGCTTTTTTTTTCACATTAGAGTTTTTTTCTCAAACATCTGGTGACTTGTATTGAAGGGCACACACTCACAAGCTGATGGGAAGCCCTGTGTGATTACACAGTTCTTTAAAATTTGTTGTCTCCTCTACAGGGTAAAGAGCCAGTTGTCAATATGTCTAGCCCATTTCTCTTGCATTGACTGGCATCCCCAAAGATGAACAGTTCAAAGTTCCCAGAGCAGGAACTTACAAGAGGGCGGCTGGGTAAGTCAGCATTTAGAACATAGAATTTCAATTAATCCTCTGTGTTTAATAACACTCAGCTATGCTTTTTGTCCCCACGTCCAAAGTCCCTTGTTCAATACAGTCAGTGATTACATTTCCAGTCTTCCGCCAAGAAGACAAAGGAGCAGTAGTACGATTGTATGTGTATTTGTGAGGGGATCTGGGTTCCGATTGCTTGTCTCATAGACTTGCAGCTAATTTTCCTGTGTTTAACTCCACCTCCAGCACCAAATGTTAGAGACATCGAGTACCTTTAATTCTGGATCATTCTTTTGCACGAAATAGCTTATTTTTAAGCTTCCTTTGCCACCACCATATTTTTGAAAAAATTTCTGGTCTTCCAGTTCAGTTATAATTTCTTCATTTGCTTTATAGCTTTTAAGATTTATTACCATCCTTTCTTCTTTCTTCCTCTTTAACTTTGTAAGTTTATGCTTCTTAAAATTTCCTTTATTGTGGTATATTTATACAGTGAAATACGACACAGCAATAGGAGTGCATGAGCTACAGTTGTATACAGTATAGACAGACCTTTTAAATATATTCCTGGGGAAAATAAACCAGACATGAAAGAATTCACACTGTCTGATTCCTTTCATGTCAGAAAAAAAATCTGGCAACATTAACCTGTGCTGTTGGATGTCAGGGTAATGGGTACCCTTGGGGGGACTGCAGTGACTGGCAGTAGAAGGAGGGAGCCCCTGGGATGCCCAGAAGGTTCTGTCATTGCTCTATGTACTGGTTACACATGTCTTCAGTTTTGAAAACTGATCAAGCTTTATATTTACAGTATATACATTGCATTGCGTGTATTATACATATATGTGTATATGGTTTACTTCAATCAATTTTTTATGTTCATTTACTGCCATTTTGGTAATCTTTAGGGAAATGGTAAAAGTAAATGCATAGATTGCATTTGGCATTTTTAACCTAAAGTTCCACATTTGAAGAGTCTTTCTTGCCTAATTTACTATGTGTCTTTTACTAAAATGCCTTATGTTTTACCTGGGGATGTATTTAGGAAAGTTGTGAAGCAAAGGTCATTATGCATTTCATACTTACATTCCTCTAAATCTCGAGCAGCCTATTCTGCTTATGTAGCATGTTAGCGACCTGATGTGCTTATGTGAAAAGGATGTTTTTAGTAGTCAGGAAACTAGTTTTATTCTAGATAAAATCCTTTGATCTAATTACATCATAAACACGACCCTTTATAAATTTAGTTTGGTTTATCCCATGAACATTTATTTTCCTTAGATAACATTTGAAACAAAGGAAAAAACATTGAATGTCCTCACTTTAATCTCTCCATTTGTATTATCAATAGTAAAATATGGCAACAAACTTTTCCTTCTCAAACCAAGTATAAAGCATTTGCTAATCCTTTCACTTCTTCTCTTGTTTCCTTTTTATCCCCTATCATGTGTCAGGTTCCTGGCATGTTTTAGGTACCGTTGTATGCATTTTTTTTCAAAATAAAACAGTCACCTGTTATGTTTGTATAATGAATTCCTGCTATAATACCAATCCTATATCATAAACTATCCAAATAAACTTTCCAAATGAATCTGGGGTGCAAACACATGCATGAAAAATTTTAAATGAAGGTAGTATGCAATTAAGTACTAATAATGTGGCTGTTAGGGGAGTCTACCCTGCGTGGCCCTCCTTTTTCTTACTACTCCACCAAAAAGAACCCCATGCAACTTTCTCAACTTTGTAAATAAATAAAAATTAAGCCACATCTATTCCTTTTTTCCCTAAATAGTCTCGGTTGTATTATATCTTTCCATACTCTATTTGTTTCTGCTTTGCCAGTTTCTCTCAATTTGGACTGGTCGATTTGATTTCTACTTTTGGATTTCATACTGTTAGTCAGCCTCATTCCATGACAAATTTAAAAATAGGGTAACAAAAATGCCTCCTTCCATTATAAAAGGGAAGTAGAAAATATACCTATATAGCTTTTGATCTTAGCATATTAATAATCAAGGTATCTTCTTTGGAAAGATTGGTGTTATATATAGTGATGCTAAATTTAAACTTAATAGTTACTAAAGCTTAAAATGTTGATCATATAAGATAAAACTGGTTAAAAATAATAAAAACTCTGATTCAACTAGCTTAAATGTTGAAATTTAGTTTATTATCTCACATAACAAGAAGTCTAAAGGTCAGCATCTCAAAGGCCAGGCTCTTCCCATTTTTCTGTTCCACACTCCTTGATATATTAATATTAGCTTTGTTCTCAGGGTTGCTCCCCTCCTAGCTGCAAAGTGGCTGCCAGCATTCCAGACATCACATTTAGATGTGAAAATACCCAGAGGAAAAAGATACTATTTCTTTCTAGGTAGATTTTTTTTTTCTTCTGAAGAGAAAACAATTTTTTTCTTAAGAATTCTCTGGCAAATGTTATTTTTCATTAGTCAGAATTATCTCATGCCTATGCCTAAACAAATCACTGGTAATATAAATGAGATTATAAAAATCAGTTTTAACTAATCAAGATTTACCTCTGACATAAAAATAGAATCCCCTTGTCAGAGGAGTGATTTCTTAAACGACTTCATAATTTTGTTTATACAGGAAAAATGTGTAAGACATGAATGAATAATTCTTTTAAAAAGCAATAGGATGTAATATAATTTTAGTATACTATCACACATCAGTTTCTCATTTGCTTTGTTTCTGTCATTTCTTTTCCTCCTTTCAAATCTACAGGCTTTTCTTTATCTCCACAATCATGAGACTAGTCAAAAATACCAATATCTCTTCTCTAAACTTCTGCAGTAGGCTCTTACCTGGTCTCCCTGTATCCACCATTACTTCCTACAGTGTACTTTCCACATTGTATATGGTGTGCTACTTTGGGGTTTGTGTGTGTACACATGTGCATGTAGTATGCAAATCTGATTACATCACTTCCATGCTTAAATCTTTATTGTGCCAAGTGTATTTAACATACTTAACATGAGACCTATCCTCTTAAATTTTTAAGTACGGAATATAATATCACTTATTTGATGTTCAATGAGTCTAAAATTTCAGTTATGCAAGATGAATAAATTCTAGGTATTTGCTGTGCAACATGCTGAAATCTTAAATAGCAGCGTGGGTCACTCTCAGTCCTAACTCTGTTCCAGGCACACCGATCTCTTCCTGCACCCCTGAACATGCCTGGTTCTGTTAGTTCTGCCTCAAGGGTTTTCCACACTTTCTCCTATTCCTTCCTTTCTCCCATCCTCCTCACCAACACCATTCAAGTCAGAGCTCAATTCAAGCATCATTTCTGCAGAGAACCTTCTCTGAGTCTCCGTTCTAGATCCAGCCTCTACTCCAACATAGATCCTTATAGCTGTTTGCTTCAGTAAAGTTTAGGTTTAGCTACATCTAAGAAAAAAATACAAGTAAGAGTGGCTTAAACCAAACAGAGTTTTATTTTCCCCTTATATAAAAGAAGTCAGAAGTAAGCAGATCAGGGCAGATACGGCAGCTCAATGGTCATCAATGACCCAGGCTCCTTCTCATATTCTGTTCCATCATCCTTAGCGCATGACATTCATCTGCTAAGTCAGTACATCATCCCAAGATAGCTACTGCAGCTCTAGCCTTCCTGTCCCTATTCTGTGTGAAAGGAAGGAGAAGGGGTAATGTAATAAACCTCCCAGCTAAATCCTACTCCTCAGCCGTCCCTCTTCTGCAAGGGACTCTTAACAATCCCTCTATGCAAACTTAACACACACACACACACCCATATATATATATATTTTTTTTTTTTTAACTGAGTATATTGCTGCCCTGATTAATGTAAGGACCTGTTACTTAGGAAGAAGTACAAGATGAACAGAAGATAGACAACTAGCAAGCTTTGCCATATACATCTCACTATTCATAGTAAAATGTTTATACGATCACTTAATGTTTATTTTCCCCTTCAAAGTACAGCTCATGGAGGGGCAGCAATCATGTCATTTTTGTTTTCTTTTAAATCAACCCCTACTGTATTACCTCACTCATGGAATAGAATAAATATTTGTTGAATGAATGAATGAGTGGGTTTATCTATTTTATAATATTGTCCTCAGTATCAACTCTTATATGTTCCTGTAATTGGAAACATATAAAGCCACTGGTTGGATGATTCTGACAACGAGACAGTATGGCCCATGTGAGATTTAGCCAATGCTGATATAAACACTTTTTCCTTTTAATAAAAGACTCTGACAGGAAATTTATGCAAAGACATTTCATAGCTCTACTGAAATGCATTCAAATTTCCCAGCCACTGTAAAGTTCTTGACCCACCCTCAACTGCTTTGGCATTCCAAGTCTGTCCTACATTAATATTCATACTGGGTTTCAAGAAAGACATTTTGCTAAGTTTAGAAGTGCAATAATTCATGAGCTAAAAAAATTTTTTTTAATCAAGCACTAAACTTTGTGGACCCAGTTCATTTACCCTCGACAGAATGCAGCTTCCAAAAAAACAGCTTATATAGCTGATTATAAAAGCTATAAGGGTTCCCAGGACAGAAGATGAGTCCAAGAAAGAAAACATCCCAATAGCAATCTGATGATCTAACTGTTAAAGACTCAGATGTGTAATAACAGATGTTCCTTCCTCCAAATGCAGTTTTAAAGCCAGATGGAAAAATAACACGAGTCAAGCATATTCTTCAATTTAACAAATTTCAGGTCCAGTTGGGAAGAATTTGCATGAGGATAGGCATAAAACGCTAGTCAAGGACCTTTTAAAAAATACAGAATCATAATGTCATATGCACAGCATTCTGCTAGGGACTAGACAGCTCCGAGGGCCGAGATGTCAACATTATTCTAGCCCAAAATGATTTATTTGCTTTAATTCATGAAAATAGTGCACTAACTAAAGAGAGCCTGCAGATCACCACCAAAATACTCTTGAAGAAGGGGGATTGACAGATAAAATGACATAATTTCTGCCAACGTGTAACTGGTGACTTGACAGCGTCACTTTTGTCTTTCTCGTCTTAAATCCTTTAGTCATCTTTGACAATGAAAAGAACCAGCACCAGGCAGAGCCTGAAATAGAAATTTCGATGAAAAGGAATGAACAAAATGAAATAAAATAAAATAAACATAATAAACACCCTCCCTGCAAAGAAACACATTCAGCAAGTACGGTGGATTGTGTGCTCTCCAGATATCAGGCATCACGGGGGCTGCAGTGGAGGATAAAACAGACATGGTTTCGACCCTCAGGACAGAAGACAAGAATCTTAGAGAAGAAAAACAGCCCAGAACCTCTTGATTTGCAGCTGGCACTTCATCAGGGCTGTACATTTAAAACAAGACAATGATGATAATTGTGGCGATAATAATGAAACAACTTCTAATTAACTGCCAGTGGAAGCTGCTTCACTATTGCCCTGGAAGGGTGGATTTGAAAACTAAACACCTTATTCATTAAAAAGCCTGTGACTCTCTGGCATACGTACGTGTATGAGGACGCAAATGCTTGTTCTCAGTGGGCTGTGTCAGAGGGATTCTGTTAATTCCAGTTAATAATGTTATTTTTGGACACAGATGCTTTGTTCTCATATCGTCTTAAAGATAAGTTGAATAAATAAAGCACACTGACAGGACCTCAGGCTAGGTCAGCATGCTAGGAGCATGCACCAGCCAACCCCATAGAGATGCTGGAGACAGAGTGTTCTTTGGTTCCACGTAGGGGTTTCTAACATTGTCTACCTCGCTTTATTTTCTGTTGACAGAAGCTGCTTTATTTCATCACTTTATTAAAGTCATAAAGAAAGAGCAATTTTGTGTACTCCATGAGTTCTCCATTCAGTCACACTCAGGTCCCAGGTTGTTCCATAAAAGGAACTGTATGAACTGTGCTGACCTCACAGGATGCTGTGTTTTCAGGAGGTTGTCCCGTCCTACCCCATAGGGCAAGATAAGCCATAACATCCATCACTCACACAATTACCACAACACAAGACTAGAAGACTGCTGATTTTTACTTTTTAGATGAATCAATGGACGGCAGGATATGCCTGGTATTGAACAACCCAATACTGCAATGTAGGTCAACTAGGCTCAGGTTTGATGCTCTCTACTGGTATCGGGGAAAATCATGCATTCTTGCCTTAAAAGGGTTAGAATAATTTCCACCTTTTATGGAAAGAAGGATGGAAACACACTAAATACAGCACTTTTAAAACAAAAAGTTTCAGTCTATAATGAAACTAAAAGAACGTAAAGAAATTTTGGGCTCGTTGTTCCAGTTTTCAGAATCCACCACATAGAACAAAATTTACAACTTGAAAAGAGTACACTTCTGAGTTTTCAAGGACATCCTTCTTGTCAATGCAAAAGTACTGTTTGCAGTCACTTTAAATACCACTTTTAGTAATAGGGTTGGCTGAGGACATGGAAGGCCCTTTCTTTGATGGGAATCAATTTGTTTCATAATTAGCCAATATATTTTCTCAGGGTCCCTCAAGCTGAATGTGACCCATCCTTTCAGTAAACATTTTGGTCTACAGTTTTTACATCTTCTGAAAAAGCCCATCAGGCTAGCATACTTTTAAATCAAGGTCTATTATTTCTCTTGTATTTTCTAGATAGTCATCTCCAATTGATATTTTTTCTGAATTATCAGAAAAACAGATTTTGAGGCTTCTAACTTTAATGACATCATTTCAGAATCATCATTCTAGAATGAAGAATATCTACTCCAGAGACTTGTATAGAGGAAAAAAAAGATTTTATAATATCAATAGGCTCACTGCTTTTCCAGGAAGCCAAGAAAAAAATACCCAGAGTAGCCATTGTAATTGAAAATTACAAGAACTTTTAATTCACGGTGATACCATTTGAAAATATATATCAAGCAAAAAACACTGAGATGTGTTTAGTTCAAGTTAGGAAAAGCCTGTATCTCCCCTCCTTTGATCACAGCCTTTATTTTTGATGCTAATATCTAAGAAGAATGATTTGTTTACAGCAACCTGAGTGGAGCTTAATTACTAAATTTGCAAAATATACAACACATTGTTTTTCTTCCTGACAAATTCTAGCCATTAGGTTATCTGATTGGTAAAATTAATAGCCATGATTTGCATAATTTGTGCAACATTTAAGTATCTCTTTAGGGAAAACTAAGTCATGGCCGTGAAATCCAGGTTAAGTGATGGTGCTGAGTTTTAAAGTGGTTCACGGTTTGACAGAGAAAAGTAAACTTTACCAAAAAAACCAAAATTTTCAAAGCTCACCTGTGCTAAAGGGATTCAATGTAAGTAAAGTAAGGAATACTAGGGTAGGACTAGAGATGGTGAGAAGGTGTGGCTTGTCATCAGGAAAAGTAGATAGATACGTCACTCAGACCTATTGGAGAACTGATTTTTTAATTAAAATTTATATTGAGATAATTGTAGCCTCACATGAGGTTGTAAAAATAATACAATTCCTTTGTATACTTTCCTACTTTTCCCCAATGATAGTACTTGGCAAAACTATAGTTTAATATCACAATCACAATATTAACATTGATAAAATCACTGATTTTATTCAGATTTCCTCAGTTTTCAGTGTACTTGTATGTGTGTATTAACTTTTATACAGCTTTTTCACTTGTATGTATGTTTATGTATGCACTACCAATTTAAAGACACTAAACATGGTCAGGCACAGTGGCTCATGCCTATAATCCCAGCACTTTGGGAGGCCAAGGTGTGAGGATCACTTAAGGCCAGGAGTCCGAGACCAGCCTGGACAATATCGCAAGACCCCATCTGTACAAAAAATAAATAACATCAACAGTTTTCACACCACAAAAATCCCTCCTGTTGCCCTTTAGCAACCACCCACTCCCTGTCCCTTATCCCTAAACCCTGCCAATGACTAATCTGTCCTCTATTTCTAAAATGCTTTCATTTCAAAATGTTATATAAATGGAATCATATAGTATGTAATCTTTTGAGATTGAGGGATTTTTGTTTTTATTTTGCATAATTCTCAGAGATTTGTTCAAGCAAGGTAGGTGGCACTACTGTTGTGTGTGTCAGTAATTCATTTCTTTAAATTGCTAAGGGATCGTCCATGGTATGGCTATACCACAGTTGTTTCACTTGTTGAATGAAGGACATTGGGCTGATTCTAGCTTTTGGCTATTACAAATAAAGCTTCTGTGAACATCCTTGTACAGATTTTTCTGTGAACATTGTTTTCATTCGGAGGGGAATAAATGCCCAAAAAATGCAATTGCTAGGCCGTATAGTAATTATATGTTTAGTTTTATAAGAGAATTGGATTTTTAATTTATACTAAGAGCTTGGGAATGTCCTTTCAGTAAGTGATGAAGATTGCAAACTTTTTTGGGAATTTGATGGAAGTTATAGATGATCTCTGAAGCAAAAATATCATCATAATTATTTAGTTTCAATAAATTTAGTTTCATTAAATCTGTGCTGCCTCTTTTCTAAGAGCTTCACTTATACTAGTTCACTTAATCTTTAATACAACATCGAGATATGGGAATGATCACAAAGTGGTATATCGCAGAGCCGTAATTAAAATCTAGGCACTGTGATCTCAACATCCGAACAGACATTCCAACAGAAATTTGCAACCAATTTCAGCTATACCCCTGCATCTCGGTGGACTTTATCGAGATGTATTTCATATACCATAAACTTTACCCATTTAAAGTATATAGTTCAATGTTTTAGAATATGCTGAATTGTACACCATCTCTACAATCTAACTTTAGAACATTTTCAACACTCCATAAAGAACCCCGTGCACACTGGCAGTCAGTTCTCATTTCCATTTACCTTCCCATCCCCCAACTCCGGCCTCAGGCAACTACTAATCTGCTTTCTGTCCCTGTGGATATGCCTATTCTGGACATTTTACACAATATGTGTGGTTGTTTGTGACTAGCTTTTTTTTTTTTTTTTTTTTTGATACAGAGTCGTACATTTTTGCCCAGGCTAAAGTGCCGTGGCATCAGCCTAGCTCACAGCAACCCCAAACTCCTAGGCTCAAGTGATTCTCCTGCCTCAGCCTCCTGAGTAACTGGGACTACAGTCATGCACCACCATGCCCGGCTAATTTTTCTATATGTTTTTAATTGTCCAGCTAATTTCTTTCTATTTTTAGTAGAGATGGGATCTTACTCTTTCTCAGGCGTATCTCGAACTCCTGAACTCTAACAATCTGCCTGTCTCGGCCTCCCGCAGTTCTAGGATTACAGGCGTGAGCCACCGCGCCCATCCTGTGACTAGCTTCTTTCTCTTAACATGTTTTCAAGATTCATCCATGCTGTGGCATGTGTCAGTACTTTTTATTGCTAAATACTGTTTGGATGTGCAATTATACCACATTTTATTTATCCGTTCTTCAATTAATGACTATTTTGTTTGTTTCTCCTCCTTTGGCTGTTATGAATACTTCTATGAACATTCACATATGAGTTTTTGCATGGCTATACATATATATTTTTCATTTACAATCCTCTTTTATTCTGATCCACCTAAGGCTGGACAAATTCACCTTTTAAGGAGATTTGGGTACGTAGGGAATAGGAAATTCTGATCATGCTGAACTAGGTTGCTGCTGAGAGCAAGTCTTCTCATGGATATATGTTTTTAAATATTGTGGGTACATAAGCAGTAGTGGAGTTGTCAGGTTATGTGGCAACTCTGTTTAGCATTTTGAGAAAATTCCAAACTGTCCTTCATAGCAGTTATACCATTTTATACTCTCAAGAGCAATATATGGGGTTCTAATTTCTTCACATTTTGCCAACACTTGTTATATTGTCTTTTCTTTTTTTAATTTTAGCCACCCTAGTGGCTATGAAGTGGTATTTCACTGTAGTTTGATTTGCATTTTCCTAGAGATTATTGAAGTTGAGTACCTTTTTATGTGTTTGTTGATTATTTGTATATCCTCTTTGGAGAAATGTCTTTTCAAATCCGTTGTCTGTTTTCTAATTGGAATATTTGTCATTATATTGCTGAGTTGTAAAAGTTCTTTATGTATTCTGGATAAAATTCCCTTGTCAGATATTTTCTCCCATTCTGCCAGTTATCTTTTTGCTTTCCTAATGGTTTTCTTTGACACATAAAAGTTTTAATTTTAATGAAGTACAATTCATCTATTTTTCTCTTGTCACTTTTGCTTTTGTTGTCATATAAACAACAAAACAGAAGAACTAAAACAATAAAATCTTCTATTCATGTAAATAGAAGAATTTACTTCCAGAATTTTTATAGTTGTTCTTAGAATTAGATCTGTTACCCATTTTGAGTGAATTTTTGTATGATATGAGGTGGGGGTCAAAATCCATTCTTTTGTATGTGCATAGTCAGGTGTCCCAGCATATTTGTTGAAGAAATTGTCCTTTCTCTATTGTCTTGAAAACCTCATCAAAAACCAGCTAACCATAAAGATATGGGTTTATTTCTGGACTCTCAATTCTACTCCTTTGATCTATATATCTCTCTATGCCAGTACCCTATCTTGATTACTTTGTAGTAATTTGAAATTGGGAAGTGTTATTTTTTAGGTACTGAAAGGACCTCATCCTAAACATTTCACTTGTAGTAGAGTTCTAGCTTCTTCTCCAGACTCCTTTGCTGCAGGTGGCCCACAGGGTCTCACTGATGCAACCACTCAGCTAGAAATGACAAGCATTATGCTCTACCTGGTCTCCAAAAGTACACCTGTAACACCTGTGAGGGGCTGATCACTTCTGAAAAGGACAGGAATCCACTTATATCTCATTTCTCTATTTTCTTCATTCCTGCCAAATTTTGTAATCCTTTGAAATTCTATTTAGTTTCTTAGTCCTTGGGCAATGTTGGAGTGGTTGGATTGTCTGGTTTGAAAATTATTTCACAGCCATATAAAGTTTAGATGCAAATTCTTTATTCAAGGCATTCTTTCAATACAACATGCTTCTCTAGAAAATTCTTTCTGTAAAACAGATGTGGTTTCTCACCTCACAAAGCTATTGTCTAGTTAGAGAGACATTAAATAATTACATAAGTATTTTAAAATTAAGTGTATGTTTTTGAGGGTCCATATTGTATTAGGTGAAGGCAGGCAAACATAAGGAGTATTGGCTGAAAATAAATTGGAGACATAAATAGTTATTTGGACTTAGGGAGTAGCTAAAATGTTTGGTGTCTCAATAGTAAGATACCCAAAATTGTATTATCCTTGTCCTCATTAAAAACCTAAAATTGAGGTTTTCATTCAATTTAAAAATTGAAAGAAATCCTGGAAACTGAATACATCTAAGGGCTTTCACTTTTTGTGTCATTTTAGATGTATGATAACCCATTGTATTTTATGTTAGAAAATTGTAAAATAAAATCAAGGTCTCCTGATCCAAATTCTTAGCATTCTATTAGTAATTACATAACTACTCATGTAACTATGTCATTAATTTAGCCCACAACACCGTAACACATAAAATTGGTTGAAAAGCTGGTAAAATATTTTATACTATTAATATTTAATATAAAATGTAACTAGGAAGAGAGAAATCCAAATTCACTTGCAGACACTGGCTTCATAAGTCTAATATTCACATTAAAAATGCATACATTCAAACTTCTGTATTTAAATATCTGTGAGTTTTACATTATTAAATATTTTCTTTTGCATATTACTGTAATCCATCTTCCCTAGTCATAGGGAGATTGAGTAATGGATTATGGAGAATGGATTCGGCTTGTCCATTTGGTACTCTGGTGTGGTCATCTATTTAGCACCAGCATGTTAAAGGCTTGAAAATGTTTCCACCTCACTTCTGAGGGGGTTCTGCCCCAAGAAGTAAACAGTCCTTGAGGATTTCACTCCTTCCTGCATCATTAACAGGCTCAGGAATCCTAGCTCTATCTCAACTAAATTCAGTGAAAGAATGCTACCTCCCCACAGCCTTGTCTGCCACATCACTCATAATACAGCTGCTTCTCAACTGTGCCACTCCCCGGTCTCAGTTCCACTCCTCTGTATTCCCTTCTCTTGAGCCTCTTCACCAAGGATTTCCTTCTGTTCCATCCTAACTCCCTGCTTAAGTCCTTTAATTTGGCTCCTTTAAGAACTGGGAAAAATGGTTGTGGTGGATGTAGTGGCTTTGGTATCATCAGAGGGTAATATGTCACAGACAAAAAGGCAGTGGTCTTAACGCCAGACAGATCTGGATTCAGATCATGCCCTGCCCTACCTTACTATCTGGAAAACCTTACACAAATTATTTGTGCATTCTGAGACTATATTTTTTAATGATCAAAATCAAAATAATGCTGCTTTCACAAGATTGTTTCAAGGAAGATAAAAAAGAATGAATGTGAAGTTATAAGGTAAGAGGTGTTGAGTACATTCCAGTTCCCTTCCATGCCCTTGCTGTCGATATAAACCTAAAGGCACCAACTGTAGATGATCCATGGTTGCTGCAGACTGTCTGTTTTTGTCTCCTCAAAATGTGTATGTTGAAACCTAATCGCCAACGTGATGGTGTTTGGGGGTGGGACTTTGGGGAGGTGATTAGGTAATGATGGCTCTACCACCATGAATGGGATTAGCACTCTTATAAAAAGAGGCCCCAGGGAATTCCCCTGCCCTCTTCTACTGTGAGAGGTTTCAGTGAAAAGATAGCAGTCTATGAAGCAGACAGCAGGCCCTTGCCAGGACATGACCCATGATCTTAGGTTTTCCAGCCTCCAGAACTATGACAAATAAATTTCTGTTGTTTATAAGCCACCCACCTCATCTACAGTATTTTGCTATAGCAGCCCAAACTAGAACAGTGATTAAAAATAATTGCTCAGACGTCTTCACATTACACAGGGCACTTGACTGTACACTGAAAGAGGGAGTGCATTTATTTATGAGGATCATGGTTCAATAAAGCTAATTTCAAAAAGAGCAAGCTAAACTCAGGATGGCTCTAGATATCTAGCTACCTTCTTTTGCTCTCTTACGTATGCACATTATCTTTTTACAATCACCCTGACTTTCTCAGGCAGAGATTGGAGAGAGGTTTCTTTACAGAGAGTATAAAACATCTCTTTTCAACTGCTTACACCCAGAATATAGTAGACTCCCCTCATCGGCAAGGGATACATTCCAAGATCCCCAGTGGATGCCTGAAACCATAGGTAGTACTGAATCTAATTGCTCTCAATTGGAACACATTTCTGTTCATGTCTTCTACCCACAAATTTAATACCTTTTCCATCTTAACACTTATCATGTACTGGGGCCATAACTTTTACAGTTTGAGGTGCAACAGCAAAAACATAATAAACAATAGCATTAATTTCTTTTTACTTCTTCACAACTTCACAGATAAAAGATTGCTGCTTACTGTAGTAGACCTTAGCAACCTCAGCATACATTTTTTTTCTTTCCTTATTAAGCTGGGTACTTTCACCTTTTCACTTAAAGAACTTTATGGCTTCTTCTCAGCATACCCTAATTGCCAGCATCACCACTCTTAAGCTTTGGGGGTGTTACTAAGTAAAATACGGGTGATTTGAATATAAGCACTGCACTGTGACAGTATATCTGATAACCAGTATGGCTTCTAAGTGACCGTGGCAGAGTAGGGCATACAGGGTGAATACATTGGACAAAGGGATAATTCATGTCCCAGGTGGGACAGAGTAGGATGGCCCAAGATATCATCATATTACTCAGAATGGTATGTGATTTAAAACTTATGAATTGTTTATTTCTAGAATTTTCCATTTATTATTTTTGGACCAAGGTTGACTGTGGGTAACCTGAAAACTTGGAAAGCAAAAACTTGGTCAAGAGAGAACTACTCTATGTTATAACTGTATATATAAAATCTTACTTTCAAAGTGGAAAAAAGAAGTTAGTGTGCCTCCAAGGTTGATTATTGGCTCCTGGTTATTCCTTCCTCACTACCTTTCAGTCAACACAGAGGTGTCCCAGAATGCATACGGTGGTTGTTTCAAATGTTGGGTTGACTCACGATTCCATTTGATGCAGAGCAATTCAATAGAATCAACCAAAAACATGCACATACATTCTGTAAAACACAGTATTTTTCACTCTGATAATGTTTTTATTTATATTTTCTTGTAAGTAATGGAAAATAGCACTCTGTCAATCTGCTCTTGAGTCTCTTATTTTAGTTTTACTTTATTTCGGAGCATTACAGGGGTACAAATGCTTTGGTTACATAAATTGCCTTTGCACCACCGAAGTCAGAGCTACAAGCATGCCCATCCCCCAGACAGTGCACACCACGCCCAATAAGTGTAGATATTCCCATCTCCTTCTTCCCATTCCCACCTGCCCAACACCCTATGAATGTTACTTCCCATATGTGCACATTAGTGTTGCTCAATTAGTGTCAATTTAATGGTGAGTACATGTGGTGTTTGTTTTTCCATTCTTGTAATACTTCACTTAGAAGAATGGGCTGTAGCTCTATCCAAGATAATACAAGAGGTAGTTCACCTTTTTATATGGCTGAGTGGTACTCAATGGTATACATACACCACATTTTATTAATCCACTCATGTATTGGTGGGCACTTGGGTTGTTTCTACATCTTTGCAATTGTGAATTGTGCTGCTATAAACATTTAAGTGCAGATGTCTTTTAAATTCTTTTTAGATTTAAGTGTGTGTATATATATTTACCTTTTCAACGAGATGAAAATCTTCTCAGCACTGTTACAAATTTTACATCTAGGCCTCTTTATGCTTTTCTATATTTAAAAAGATGTAAGATTTCATAAGCTGAAGTGCTTATTTTCCAATTGGAATTGTAAGCCAGTAGAATTATTTTATATCAACAATTTTTTCATTTTCTTTATTTTTTCTTGCCTAGAGGTAACTCTGTGATTTATTTCATTCATCTTCTGGTTACATGATTTAAAGATACAATAGCTAAAAATACCTTAATGCATTTTTTTCCGTGCTTTCCTTTTCTTTAGAGCAGCTTTTATTTATTTTTATATTACTAATCCAGGACAAACTCATCTCTGCTTTTGGTTCTCCAAGCCTTGGGTAATCATTATCTTAAACATTCCTCTGATAAAATAAGGTCTAGATTTCAAATATATATATATATATATATATATTTGAAATAAATGTATCTCCTATAGTTTGAATCATTCAGTAATTTGATATTGGTTTGGGTTGATGAGGGAATAGTTGATCTTTGGTGATAAAAGCAGATAATAAGATCCCAATGTGGGCAGTTTCTGTTCTCTGTGGTGAAAAGTCGTCTAACTCTGTAAGTCAGACATCCAAAGTGGAATTTCTTTCCCATTTCTGCCTGCTCTAATTCCATCATTTGTTAAGATAAATCTCAGATATTATCTCCTTCATAATACCTCCTCAATATGGCCAGAACTTTGTTCCATCTGTTGAATTCCCATACCTCTTGGCTTATTCATCCTTATGGCATGTATCCTGATCTAAATTATAATACAGTTATTTATAAACATGTTGCATCTCCCCCACTAGATTATCAAATTTCTTTAGCAATATAACCATCTTTAGTCTACCACCTGATCCATCAAAGTATTTGCTATACTGCCTTGTATATATTGGTCACTCAATATCTGTTTACTGAATGGATAAATGGATGATCAAAGTGTTTTAGGTAGAGTTTTTCTAATGAACTGATATTTGTAAACATTTTAAGAAGAAAACAATCTGATATCTCAAACTACCTGTGTAGCAGTTATTCAAATGCTTATCATTAATTGTCCAGGCAAATATAACCCACATGAACTCCAGAGCTCTCATGAGTCCCTGTCAGCGTGTCTCATTTAAAGAAATGTTTGTCTGATTCTGAAAGCCGTAAAGAATACTTTAAAATTTTCCTGTATCCTGAAGATTGCCACAAGAGTTTTACACAGCACGTGATGTAGTAAGACTTCCCCCAAATACTCTAGATACTCTTTTCCCCAAATTTCTTATTCATAACTTCAACTAAGAATATTTCATTTTCTCCATGGAATTTTTTCACAATTCGGACTACCAAAGTACATAGTTCTAGGTAGAACTGTGCATGTCATTGTCTCTGTGAAAAACTCCTTCTAGGATTGTGTCATATACCACCCGCCCAGCAGTATGCAGCGGCCCTGCAATCCAGCTATTCCTGTCATTTATACCTTGTCTACATCACACTACTTGCACACAAAACTCCTTACACATGACTCTAAGCAATCTGCAACCCCCCAGAAAGTTTAATTTCTTGGCTTGGTAGCGTTTCTCTTAAGATTTGGTGTCTCTCACATTTCTAATGAATAAGAGTCTCTACTTAATCAGATAAAAATAAACTATGAGCAATATTTAACAAAATGAATCCCCTAAATAACATCCTAGATTTTCTTTTTGGTCCTTAGCAGAAACAAGAACCTACTAGGTACAAGGAAAAGTGCTAAATGCTGGAAATAAAATAACACATGATACTCTCCCTGCTTTTAAGGAACTTAAAGCCCAAGTATGGAAGCCAAGCAAGTAAATAGACAATCATATGTGATAAGCACCATTAGGAGAATAGGTAGGGACTGCTATGGAAATACACATGAGTAAACTTACCAAGGCATGCAAGTCAGAGACAGTTGGAAGAAGTTTCATTCATTTATTTAGTAAGTTATGATTAAGCCAGCTATGATAGTAGGTGCCATGCTAAGGAGTCTGGATTGTATTCTGAGGGAAATCTGGAACTATTAATGACTTTTAAACTTGTATATGGTATTATCAGTTTGATATTTGAGAAAGATCATTCTGACTAGGGCAGGAAAAACAGGTCAAAACTGAAATTAGAAAAATAAGTTGGGAGACCATAATAGTCATTCAACTGAAGTATAAACACAGCATCGGTGCAGAGGTACTGACGGAATTGATGACGAGGTGATTGGGTATGACTGGTGAGAAGGAGAGGAATCAAGATAGCTCCCAATTTTCTGTCTTTTGTTGAGATAGTAAACATACAACAAGAGCATTTTAGGTAGTAATATAATTAGTTTAGTTTTGGACATGTTGGGTTTAAAGTACCAACGAGACTCTTCTAAAGGAGATGTCAATTAACATTTGGTTATGCAGGCTAGAGATAATGTTTTGTAATTCAGTAATACGTAACTATGATGTGATAGCTATGCTTGCTGTTCACTAAAAATTCACTTTTAGTTCTTCCTAGATATTTAACTATAATACATTTCCTAGCTTCTTTTCCAGTAAGGTGAGGCCATGACACTAGCTCTGACCAATAGGATATAAATGAATAGTAATATGTGTCATTCCTGAACCAAGGCTTTAACAAAGCTGATTGTGCCTTCCCTGTGTTATCTTTGCCCTTCAGCTGGATGGGAGCAGACGGTGCCAAGGTCCTAAACTCACAAGTTTGAAGAATCTTGAATTCTTGAATCTCTAACATGGAAAAAATCTACCTACTCACCAGGAATACTCACTTTGGACAATAACATGAGAAATAAACTCCATAGTGTTAGAACCTTACATTTTGTGTTCGACTTGTTACAGTACTTTAGCCCTAATTTACTAAAGCAGTGACTTCAACAACAGTAAACTTTAACGGATTTACTTTCAGCTAGTGGCTGAAACAACAAAAGTTGGTGAGATGACCCAGGTGAGAAAGTAAACTTGGTTGTGTGTTGGGGGAGGGGACATAGGCTGGGGATGGGTAGAGATTGGCTGATAATGATCCATATCTGGAAAATGAAAAATCCCTATTTTTACCTGTGTTTTTAAATACAAACATAAAGGATATATTTTTAATACTGCATGCATGTTCTTTTTTTCCCCTTATTTCAAAATATTATGGGGGTACAAGTGTTTTTGGTTACATATATCATTTTGTTATGCTTGAGTCAGGGTTGTAAGTGTGCCCATCACCCAGATCGTGTGCATTGTACTTGTTAGGTAGGTTTTCACCCATCCCCTCGTCCCCACTACCCCCTGCTTGATTTCCTCTGAGTTTTACTTCCCTCTGTGCACATGTCCTTTTAATTTTGTTACTGTTTTAAGTTCAGTGTGTCTTCAAATGAAACTGAAGTTTTGCATCTTCTAGTACACCTAATTATATGTCCATCTTTCCGTATAAAACAAGTCATGATACCTAGAGTTTTAATTTCTCGTATCAAACACTTTAATTTTCCATTTATTTTATAAACTAGTGAGATCGAAATGCAAGATATTCGTATCATTGCACAATTATTGCTGAATGAACAAAATGGGAAAGAATCCAAAGTTCAACCATTTGGAGGCAGCCGTTGCCATCATGGCAGGGCCCAAAATGTTTGTTTTGCCACTGATGGAGAAACCAGAGATGTGGCATATGAAAGGTCTTTCATAAATATAAAAAAGCACAGACCATTTGAAAGTTAATTACTTGGAAGTAAACACATTTCTGAATAAAGCACAATCTTTATTCTTTGGAGTAACTCATATATTCAACATATTGCTATAATTGCTTCATTTAGTATTTCTCACTTTGTTGACATAAGCTTTCCTTGTGCCTTAATCTTTTCCCCGTATATTTCTACCCTGGAATCCCTGGTAGGTAGAATTAGAGACACTGACTCTAGGCCTACCTCAGCCTCTTCAGGACCACTGGTCCTGTTTGCCTCTTTATTCTATGTGATAGCCTAGTTAGTGACGGCTTTTACTATGACCTTAGGCTCACCATTTGGCTGGAATGTGACATCATGTTCAGAGTTTGGGGCTTTATTCTTACTATAGTGTTATTTAGACCCTGCCATTAATTCCCTAGCCCATTTCCCTTCTTCAATTCCTTTTGCAGCTGCTTTATTCATCTCTGAACACAGTTTTGTGAGCTATCTTCCTGGATTGCAGTAGCATTCTATTCATGTGTCTAACCTTCTGCCTGTACTTCCTATTTGGACCTTGAAACACGCCTGCTCGCTTTTCCCTTGGGCATTCTTGGATGTGACCACTGACTTCTGTGGTTAGGGGATATTCGAGGTCCCCTATTGTCTAGGAAAACTTTTATCCTGACTCATTCTGTCAGGAACTATTTCTAATGGGACAAATGTTTCGGAGCTGCTTCTTTATAGAATATAAGCTATATGTGGATATTTAATAATTACCTTATATAAAGACTAATCATCTCAATTTTTATATAACAACCAATACACCCTAAGCAAATTCAGACAAGTATGGATTTAACTGAAAGCAGGATAGTTTGCAAAATGAGTATCCGTGTAACCAACAGAAATACAGCTCTACAAGTAGTTGTCATTTTGATGAGAGTATAACCAATGATGGTTGGATCTTTAAGAACTAATTGTTTCATATTTTGCAACTATGTTCTCCTTAGGAAAACATGGTACTTGGCAGGGAGAAGTGATGCAGTTGAGAAAGCTTGGGCAGCATAAAATAGCAGTTAAAAGCATGGACTCGGGACTGAAACTGCCTACATCTAAGTCTTTACTCAGACACTTGAACTTTTGGGAAGCTATTTTATCTCATATTCTTTTTTTTTTCATCTAAACCTCATAAGGTCTTTGCAAATATTGACTGAAATAAAGATGTAGACTACTTAAAACCATGACAGGCACAAAGTTAAGTGTTTAATTAACAATAAAAACTTAACTTTCACTTTCTGAGCCAGATACTATTCAATGCACTTTACATGTTATTCAGTTAATCCTCACAAGGATTTCTGTAAAATTGGTACTATTATTTCTATGTTAGAGATAAAGAATATTAGGCAGAGAGGCTAAAGAACTTGTCTACCTGGTAGAACTGTAATTCGAATCTCAGTATATGGATCTTGTGTTTGTAGTCTTAACTGCTTCACAATACTGATTCTTAATTAATGTTAACTGTCATATTATCCCAATTTGTAGATTTATATTTTCAGAAAAAAATTCTAAGTTCTCGGCTTTCAGTCTAGGTTTGTTACATTTTGGGGTCTACATAGAATAGCATTTTCATTATCAAATCTCACTTTTCTCTTGACTCTCTAACTCATTTACTTCTTTTTGGTATTCATATTTATTGCAGATATTATAAAAATTCAAGTCTTGTTTGTGTAGGGTCATTGCTACCTGACCAATGAAACTGTAAGCCCCTTGATAGCCGGAAACATAGGAATCAGCAGTGCTATGCTAAGAACACATTATCGGCAAACACAGTATTTGCAGATAGATGCTTATGTAACTAATGACTTCAGTTTATTTAAAATACAAATGTAGGAGGTTTGAAGCCTCTGATGAATACAGAAAGGTTATCCCAATGCATTATTTAATATATCTTCTGATGAGGTTCATAGTGATTCTAGCTTTTCCTAATTACTACTCTGGTTAAGCAATAAAGAACAAATTGATTGTTATGTAATGGCATGAATATAAATTAAGTCATGCTTAGAATACTGTCCCAACTCTGGCTCTTATTCTACCCTTTAGCTGCCAAAGGAACCCAGAAAGTAGATACTCCAGGAATTCTGACAACCTAAATTATTCAAGTTTCTCAGCAGGTCCTGCTGGCACAATGAGGCCACACCAGCTCAGGCTGTGCACTCTGATCCACTCTTATTAGACTGCCCTTAATTTCCAGAAAAGTCAGTTATGCATGAAGAACAATTCAGCTGAAACTTGAGCATTTTCACTAACACAGCACTTCAGATGACAGAGCCAGATACTCTGTAGGGTCTTAGACCCAAAGCTGTACACCACAGAACTTTCTCTTGTTTATTGATGGCTCAAATTGACTTTTTTTTAGGGCTGGAGGAATGGATCATCAATGTGTTCAACAATCTGAATTTAATAATTTCTATGTGTGATGCCATCTTGACAATGTAGATAGAGTTGAGATTTCAGGATTTTTTTGAGGGGGCTGGATTTATTTATTTTTTTAATTTTTTTTTAATCAAACCAAGAGACAAAGGGACAGTGTATTTTCTCTGGTAGATGAAGAGTTATTTCTTCTACAAGAAAATGTAGATGGAAGAGTATAAGCAATTTTAATTTAGGGAGGTCATTGAAGAAATTGGAGATGCCCCCCTTCTCTATTAAGCACACTATCTCCTAAATATCATTACTCCTATTTTGTATATGATAAAAGCAATGTTCAGCAATATTAAAGGTCAAGGTATATATATATATAAGAGCAAAATGAGTCACATTAAATCAACTATAGAGTATCTATGTCTATATAAAAACAAATTATAGGACTTATTAAATAGCCAGTAATGCTGGAAATTTTATAAAGTGGGAGAATGATTTTCCCATATTTTATACCCAAATCTGTAGACATTATATTATTTAATGATGAATATATGTGGCCAGATTTTATAAAATATAAATTCAAGTGATTATCCAAAGAAAGAGGCCATGGGGAAACAATTTCTCTGTTCAAAATTTTTATTTATTTTTTAATACATAAAATTTAAAACTTTATTGAATAACAGAAAATAGCCAAGCCATTGCTAATCCTTGTAGATAAGTCTCTTAGAATTAGTATTCAGGTGAATGGATACCTAGAAGAAAAATGGTCAGGAGAGTACAAACCTAGCCCTCAACTCCTATGACATGTGTGCAAATAAAAATTGGTAGCTTCATTAAGGCATAAAATTTGTCTAATAAGTGAGCTTGACTAAACTGTGAGAAATATTTTCCATTTGAATAAATCAGAATTGAAATTTATCATATGAACTAAAACCAAAGTGACCAGCCCAGTTTTCAATCATATTAAAGCTGGTCTTTCAAGAGACTAAATTATTAATAAAAGGAGTCTAAAACATTGAACATGAAGTTGCTAATTTCCCTGAGTAAAGTCTCTCACAGACATAGAATTTAAGAGTCAGGAGAATTACAAAATTATCACATTTACATTTGTATCTTCAATTTGAGCTTTGAGACTGCACAGTCTTAGGGAAAAGAAATCTCAAATTCATCACTTATCAGCTATATGGCCTTAGGACAATTACCTAATCCCCTTAAGCCTCAATTTTTCTTACCTAAATACTGAGAAAAGTAATCCAATTTACCTCTACTTTCACTCTGCCAAGTGTTGGTAAACTACGTTATGTCTATAAACATTAGCATGGTACCTATTTATAAGTACATTATAAATGTTAACCTCCTTATATTCTTCCTTTCTCCCACCACTTACCTATATTATATAGAAATTTTTCCCATGCAATTGGCAGAAACTAGGACTGGAATTCAGTCATGATGCACAGATTCCACAGGTACTGGAATTTTACTATCAGCTTCTCTTCTTCACAGGTTGGTGTTTGGATTACTTGCTCCTACTGGATTGGTGGTTAAATAATTTGAATATATTTCCTAGTAGAAACGCAATTTAAACTGGCCTAAGCAGGAAAAAACAAAACAAAACAAAACATGTTTTGACTGTCATAACAGTGTAAGACAGGAGTGAAGTTGGTTCCAGGAGCACAGGTGATACGTCTGGCTCCCTTCCCTCTATCCATCTGTCAGTTCTGCCTTTCTCTGCCTATATGGGTGGTGAGAGTAGGTACTGGCTGCCCCAGGTCCATATCAACACAACATCTAAAATAGTTTAATAACTACATTGGAAAAAAAGTATGTCTACCTTGCTTTTGTATATTGATATCAGAGTAGAACTTTGATTGGCCAGGTCTGATTCATGTGTTAATCCCTGTGGAGGCTGGAGGGGTTGGTTAGTAGAGTATGTTAATTTGAACTTATATCTAGAAAACCCAAAAGATTCTGCCAAGAGACTACTGGAATTAATAAATTCAGCAAAGTCTCAGGTTACAAAATCAATATACACAAATCAGTAGTATTCATATATGCTAACAACAGTCAAACTGAGAACCAAATCAAAGATTCAATACCTTTCACAATAGCAATAAAGAAAATAAAATGCCTAGGGATATATTTAACAAAAGAGGTGAAAGACCTCCATAGGGAGAGCTATGAAACACCGTGGAAGAAATAGCAGAGGACATAAACAGAGGAAAAACCATACCATGCTGATGGATAGGCAGAATCAGCATTGTTAAAATGTCCATACTACCCACAGTGATCTACAGATTCAGCGCAATCCCTATTAAAATACCAACATCATTTTTCACAGATCTAGAAAAAATAATTCTATGCTTTGTATGAAACCAGAGAATATCCCATATAGCTAAGGCAACCTTAAGCAAAAAGAAAAAATTGGGAGGCATCAATTTACCAAACTTCAAGTTACACTACAAGGCTATAGTAACCAAAACAGCATGGTACTGGCAAAGAACAGAGACATAGACCAATGGAACGGGACTGAGCACCCAGAGAGGAAACCATCCTCATATAGCCATCTGATCTTTGACAAAGCAGACAAAAACATACACTGGTTAAAAGAATCCTTATTCAATAAATGGTGCTGGGAAAATTGGATAGCCACGTGTAGATGACTAAAACAGAATCTATACCTCTCACCTCTCAAAAAATCAACTCACAATGGATAACAGATTTAAACCTAAGGCACGAAAGCATAAGAATTCTAGAAGAAAATGTTGGAAAAACTCTTACGGACATCAGCTTAAGCAAAGAATTTATGAAGAACCCGAAAGCAATCACCAGCATCAACAAAAATAAATAAATGGGACCTGATCAAATTAAAAAGCTTCTGCATAGCCAAGGAAATTAATCCTAGAGCCAATAGACAACCTACAGAATGAGAGAAAATTTTCACATGCTACATATCCAATAAAGGGCTGATAACTAGAATCTATATGGAACTCAGGAAAATCAGCAAGAAAAAAATGAAATGATCCCGTTAAACAGTGGGCAAAGGACATGAACAGAAACTTCTCAAAACAAAACAGAAGAATGGCCGAAAAACATATGAAAAAATGCTCAACATCTCTAATTATCAGGGAAATGCAAATCAAAACCATAATGAGATATCACTTAACTCCAGTGAGAATGGCTTTCATCAAAAAGTGCCAAAACAACAAATGTTGGTGTGGATGCGGAGAGATAGCAACATTCAGACATTGTTGGTGGGACTGCAAACTAGTGCAACTACTATGGAAAGTAGTATGGAGATATCTCAAAGAACAAAAAATAGAACTACCATTTGATCCAGCAATCCCACTCCTGGGTATCTACCCAGAGGAAAAAAAGGCATTCTATAAAAAAGACATCTACACTTGAATGTTTATAGCAGTACAATTCACAATTGCAAAGATGTGGAAACAATGCAGGTGCCCATCAATAAGTGAGTGGATTAATAAAATGTGATATATATGCACCATGGAATACTAATCAACCATAAAAAACATTATGAATTACTTCTTATATTATCCTGGATGGAGCTGGAACCCATTCTTCTAAGTGAAGTATCACAAGAAGGGAAAAACAAACACCACATATACTCACCGTCAAATTGGTTAATAGATCAACAGTAATGTGGACATATGGGAAGTAACATTCATAGGGTGTTGGGCAGGGGGAAAGAGGATGGCCACATGTAGAAGAAGGGGATGGGTAAATCCACACCTAACAGATGTGGTGCACGCTGTCTGGGTGATGGGCACACTTGTCAGGTGGTGCAAAGGCAATTTGTGTAACCAAAGCATTTGTACTCCTGTAATACTCTGAAATAAAAGAAAAAAATTTTAAAAATCACATGGAATGGAGGAGGAACATTTACCCAAATGTTAACAAAGGATTTTAAGTGATGCTGGGGGGGAGAAAAAAACACAACTAAAACAAGACAGATGTTTACTATCCTAGCATATTCTAGAACAGAGGACTTATTCCTTACAAAACATTATTTATACCATCTTTAATATCAGAGAAGACGTACTAAGTTGCTTTTACGCTTTGTGATCATATGGGTTTTATGTTTACAGTGATAATATCATCCCAATTATTTATTAGGTTGGGGTAGAGGTGACAGTATAGTTTAGTTCATCTCTGGACCTATAGAAAGATTTGGTGAACATTTGGAATTCAAGATCCAAATGGATCTTGGATGTGACTAAAGAGCACACTGTTAAATATTCTGAATTTGTAGCAGAGAATGATAAATTAATTCATATTTCCATTTTATAATTATATTTAACAACATGCTTTTAATAGAAAAGAGATAATTAGAAGGTTGAATTGTGAGCTTTACTACAGCTTAGTTACTCCACTTGTAGAGAAATACACTGTTCACGCTCCATAGAACTACCAGAAGTACATGCAGACTGAGAAACACAGGGCCAGAAAGAGGCCAACCAGATCAGAACGCACCTAAAAAGTGACCTACATTTGATTTGAATTTCAGCTTGACTGTTATTGACGTATATGAATGCCACAGATTTATGTGTATCGATTTTGTATAACCCCACTAAGACAACACAGGACTGGAGCAACATTTATTTTTGAAAAGAAACAGAATACTACATGAGCAAAAGGTGGAGCCAGGAGATTACTGGTTTCTTCTTTCAGTCTTCTCATGTTATCAAGCAGTTCAGCTCTGGGCTCAAACCTACACATCATGCCCTAGACAAAAGCCCTGCAGTTAATGCAAGATAACTTCCTTAGAAGATATTTAGTGACTGTCTGTCACTATTTAATCATACTTGGCAAGGAAGCCAATGAAGATGTTTGTTAACCCAGCATGGAGCACTAGGGGTATGGATCTGATGAGTTCATTGACAGTCCACCTGGTTTATTCCTCTGTTTCACTTCCCCACTTACCTCTTATCAAAGTTATGAAAAAGTAAAAATCAGACCTATCTGAATTTCAACTGCTTTTTGTCTCCTTTGTTGAAGACTAGAAGACAGTGGCTGAAAAGCAGGCATCAGAAAGAAGGGAAAAAAACTGGGCTCCAAATGACCTGAAAAATCCATCCCTGAATAATAAATTTTTACCACATTGCCACCTTTTATTTTACTGGAATTACATAGTGCAATAATAGAAGGTGAAGTCAAAAACTGTCATAAACAAAACTAGAATTCACTCCAGAAGTAAACTAGCTTCTCTTACCAACTTTGAGATCTTCCTCACTGAACATGACTATCAGACCTGAAATTCCAACTTGATTAGGCATGTGATAAATAATCCCCCCATGGTCTATCCTCCTTTCCTCTCCTTCTGACATTCTACCAACACTCTTGAGAGAACAGAAAATTAAACATTATTCTCTTGTCAGTAATTCCCATAGCTATGAAAACATACCCTTTTCAGGTCCCCGAATGGCTACTGATAGGGCGACATCATGAAGACAAAAATTTAGGCTCTATTAGATATTTGGCCCAAATTCATGTTTTTGGTATAAAGATGACATAAATAGGTTACTCTGATCATTCTTATGGAATTGTACGAGAACCACATTAAATCCTGTAATTGACAGTCTCCTTTATCCTTGAAATAGAGGGGGAAATGCAGAAGAAAAAAGTACTCTGGTTTATGATCAACAGCTGTGGCACACACAACAGCCTCTTGGGAAAAACTTTTGATTGGGAAGGGTCTAGAGAAAGGTGTGTCATGTGGCATTTTCACCCAAATGCTGCTGTTTTTGTAACCAGTGCAAAAGAGATCTTCATTTTATTTCAGGGGTACAAGCATCCAATGCAGACCTTTCTTTTGAAAGCAGAAATTCAGTAATATAATCAATAAACAGTTTATAAACACCAGAAAAATTGAGGAGATTTCATTTTATATATCTGTGTGAAGTAGGGATGCAACTTCATTCTTTGACACATGGATATCCAGCTGTTTCACCACCATTTGTTGGAAAGGAGATTTCACTTTGAACTTTAAAAATTCAAAGGAAAAATTTCTGGTTAACTTATTTTTCAGTAATATTTGCAACTTAAGAACCATTAGGAAGCCATGATTGTATTTTGGTTAAAGCGGTGTGTTCCAGAACCCTGAATTTCATAAGTAGTGCCAACCCCCACTATTTGGAAAAGTTTTCATCCTGAGTCAGGACTAAAATGTAAACAGGCAAGAAACAGAGGCAGGTTAGCCAGGTGAACTGAATCGAGAGAGTAGGGGTCATAAAGCCAGAGCCACATCCTAGTGGCATGCTTTAAAATGTTACGTTTTACTTATTTTACTCAGAAACTTGCTCTTCTTATTCAAGAGGACATTCAGTGAGGGAAGAATCCCCATGAACAGAAGAACCCCAAGGGCTGCCCACATGCGTAAATCCTCCAATCCTTCTAAGTGCTGCCCAAATACAGCCTCACGCTGCATGTAATCTCTTGTCCACATCCCTGTTGGCCCATCTGCCTTCCAACCTTGTTTGATGTTATTTACCACGTCATCTCTCTGCTGCTAGAGTCTGAATTGAAGGCCTCGTCCGCTTCATGTCTGCCACCCAAACTGCTCCAGTTGCCGTCTTGCACATAGTGGAATGTTTTACGTGTCTAGAGAATAAATTTTATCTCCTCGATTGTAGCAGTAAGCAATCCCTTTGTCCATCAATAACTCCTGAAAGTTTTGCCATGTTTTAGTCCAATTAAATAATTTATATTCCTGGTGGTGATCCTGAGTCATCAAGAAAAAGTTAAGTTATATCTAATCACCTCCAGGATGAGCGTCGAGTTTATGATATATTTCAGAATCAAGTATTTTCATCAAAATGGTGAAGGAGCTAGCCTGTAGAGAAGTAAACTTTAATTTTCCAGAAACCTTTGCTTGTACAGACTATGCCTCTTTGACTGGTAGTGTTAGACCAAAATAATAACACAGTATTTGACCCAACTGAGCTTTTTGGTTTGCTGGGAAATCAGGAGTTCCAGAAAATGGCCCCCAGGAACCAGACTCAGAGAGCTCATCCTTCAGGTGTCAGCTTAGATGCCAAACTGTGATGTCCCGAGCCTGGGTCCGGTGTCACTGTGGTGTTTTTCAGTAGCTCCAATCAAAGTGCTCACCTTCGTCTGGTCATCTGAGTCTCCCCCTAGAGAGGTGGCCTCTCCGAGGGCAGAAAATGCGTCGGCCTTAGGCATTTATTGTTTCCTCTATGCCGAGCACAGTGCCTGACACTTGGAGTGTGCTCAGCAAATATTTGTTGGATGGATGGATGGATGGGTAGATCCTAACTTCCTTTTCAGCATCACCTCACCTGGGGAGGAAGGCATGTGAGCCAAGCAGAATGAAAGAGGAGGCTGACCCGAGAAGACAGCAGGAGGCAAACAAAACAGCAATAACAAGAGCTGACAGTCATTGAGCACCCATTGTGCTCCAGGTGCTGTGGGAACACTGCGTGCACATGGTCTCATCTAAGCCTTACAACTGCTAAATAAGGAAAGGATATTCCTTCAACCAGTGCTTATCATGCATCTACTATGTGCCAGGAACTTGGCGAGGCACTGGGTTTACGGAAGTGAACAAGGTAGACTAGACTTTCCCTCTTAGGGCCTGCATTGGGTGGGGAGAGACAGTACATACGTGAACATGTGTGCACTAATTTCAGAGAACAAAGCCATCATGAAGATGGTGGGACAGGGAGATGTTCTAGAGAGTGGGGTCCAGGTGTCACTCGTGCTGAATCATGAATGACAAGAAAAAGCCAGCTGTGAGAAGCGCTGGGTGTGTGGTGGAGGGCGGGGGAGAACTGTAAGAAGGGACTGTAAGTGCAAAGGCACCAAGGCAGGCTGTGTCCCAGAGTAGAAGGCAGGCCACACGGCAAGGTGGGCAGGGTGGGGTTGGTAGGGGTCACACCCGCCTGCCTGGCTGGGCAGAGGGCTCCGGTTTCGTGCTAACTGCAGTGTAGTTCTAACCCCCATTCTGCAGATCAGGAAACCAAGACCCAGAGGCTAAATCACACAGCCAGAAAGAGACAGAGAGGAGATAATGAGATTTATTTTTTTTCTCTCCTCAAAGCACTGATGACTGTTGCCAAAAGGAAATGATGCCACGGTGGCCCCCCTCTGGGTTGCCACTGGGCATGACAGAATTTAGGATTGGATCCATTCCCGAATTTGAATCTTTGCTAAAAGATAGAACAAGGTCTGCTTATTAAGGCTCAGGTGGCCTCTTCAACTTTATATGAAGAGAGAAGGAACTAGAAGGGGAGAGAACTCCTGACCCCTGGTTCCCTATTCTAAACGTCCCACAGACATTGTGGGGGCTGCCGTCCTCACTGCCCAGGGCCGTGGTGAGTGGCATTTCTGCAGTGGGTTTCTGTCAGAGGGTTTCTGTCAGCGGGCTTGGGGAGCAGTTCCAGATCCTTGCATGAGGATTACCCCCTCATTTGGTTCCTGGGCCCTCCCTGGCTTGCTTCAGATAACATCAGGTGGCCAATCTCTCATGCCCAGCCACACTGGGGGGTGTCATTGTGTAGCTTCATGCTAAGATGCAGACATTATTTGGAAAAATAGTTCCAGGTTCATGGAAAAGCAAACTTAGGCCTTATCTGCTGGGAGCACTTTGATCTTCCCTCGTCTCCGCCAGGAGAGGCTTCATTTCTGAAAGGACACTCAGAATCCTCCTTCCATTTAGTGTAGTGGTAACCCCGTGACATCTTTCTGTGTCTCTGACATCAGAACTGAGCATCCTGTGTGATTTTAATGGCCTCTTCCAACCTCACAAGAGACCTGCCAACAATTCAAAAGCAATTTTTCCATCTCATCTAGATGGGATTTCCAAGTCACAATTATCGGATAATTACCATCCAGACAGCTGTTGTGTGCATGACATTAGGTTCAAGCATTTGACAGGGAGGAATGAATGCAGTTTTACAGATTTTGACATTTCTTAGCACTTTGTGGTGAGCTCAGAAGCCAGCTAGCTACCTAAGTGCCCAAAATAAGAAATATTTCCAAAAGTCAAAGTTTGGAAAATGAGCACTTCTTGTCCCATTATGGTGATGAATGTCTGTTCCACAAGCTTTAACAGAAATAAAAAAAGACACAAGGCAGACTCCAGGAAGCCAGGGCAAAACTCATATTGCTGAGCTAGGGCTTAGAAATGTAAAATAAATCTGAGATGCAACAGAGGGAGGAAGCTCATCTGTGTCTCTCTCTTTCCAAGCAAGAATCCACCTGACTCCAGAATCCACAGAGATTAAAAAAAGTGCTGACCAGAAATATCCTCACCCCACACCTTCTGCCCAGTTTATTCTTTCTTTGACCAAGCATTAATTGAATGCCTGCTGTGTGCTAAGCTGGTGACCGCTGGAAATGCTGCAGTAACAAAACAGGCACAGTCCTGTGCTCCTGGACCTACTGGACGGAGACAACTACACAGCAATCCCAAACCAAGTGTGACACCTGCTCTCCTAAGGGCTGCTTGTGCGGGGGTGCAGTAGTGTGTGCCAGGGGTTGGGGAACCTGGTATGCTGCTGAGGAAGTGACACTTATTCTGAGAATCTGAGATTATCAGAACTAGCAAGTGGGGAGGGATGAGAAGGCTTTTCCAAGCAGAAGTAACAATGTGTACAAGACCAAGATATGGAAAGCTTGTTGCACTGAAGGACCAAAAGGGCTGCTCCTGCGGCTGGAGGGAGGTTGGAAGGGGCTGGGCATCGGGAGTGAAGGGCTGAGTGGCAGAAATGAGACAGGTAAAGGACATGGTAATGGAAAAAGTGAAAGATATGCGAGAGAAAGAGGTGCGGTCACGTGCATTTAGAAACAGTATTCTGACAGCTCCATGGAAAAAGGGTTGGAGCCCAACAAAACTGTTGGCAGCAAGATCAGCTATGATGCATTTTCAGGAAAGAGACAATAGGGTGACTTGGAGTAGAGTAGTTGTATCAGTTAGTTGTTGCTGCCATCATGCCGAGTAACAAAAGGCCTCCAAACTCAGTAGCGTACATCCATTAGCGTATATTTCTCTCGTGCCTCTGCAGGCTGATCGGTATGTAGCTGACCTGGGCTTGGCTGCAAGCTTCAGACAGGGCTTCCCTGTGTGCCTTTCGTCCTCTTTGGACCAGTGGCTTGCTGAGACACATTCTTCTCGTGATGAAAAGCAAAAGTACAAGAGAACATGCCCAACTTCACAAATATATTTCAAACTTGTGCTCATGACAGGTCCACTAATATCCTATTGGCCAAAGCACATCACACAGCCAACCCCAAAGTCAGGAGTCAGGAAAATATGTCTGCCCGCCTTGAGGCTATGTAAAGTGTGTGGACGTAGAACCCTACCACACGTGAGAGGACGTGAAACCAGCAATCCACTCTGCCTCAGTGATAGCTGTAAAGCTGGAGAACAATAGAAAGCTAACCAAGAGACTGCAGAAAAAGAAGGAGCAGTACCTGGCAATTGATGTAACATTAGCCCTAAGTAGCTGTTCGTGTTGGGGTGAGTCAGGAGAAACATGGCCCGGTCATCCAGGATTTTGTCAGCTATTGCAAAAAATTTGAGTTTTATTATAACTGCCATTGAGGATTTTAGCAGGGTAATGGCATGACTCACTTTAAATTCTAAGATTGTATTTGATGCTATTTGGAAATGCATTAGAAGGCAAGAGAGGAATAGGAAACAAGTCAGGATACTGATGACAAAAAGAGGTTCTTTTTAAAGGAAGAATTTATAAGACTTTCTGGTGGATTCATGGAGGGGATGAGAGAAAGAGAAAAACTCAAGGTAACTTCTGGCTCTTTGCTTGGGCAACTAAGTGTATTGCGGTGACAAAGATGGGGGATGGGGAACACAGTTAAGATGAAATTTCAAGACAGATTAAGGTTGATATGTTTGAGGGTCAGCTGGATGGAGATGTCAAGTAGGTAGTGGAATAAATGGGTCTGAAGTTCAGAGGCAAGGTCTTGGCAGCAGGTGTGAACTTGGGAGTCAATGGCATTAATATGGTCAGTGGGGATGTAGACGGGGAAAAGAAGAGAGCCCAGACCATATCCTGATGTTTGATAGGAAAAAAAATTCATTGAAAGAGACTGAGGAAGGGTCAGCCAGACAGAGGGAGAATCAGAAGAAAGTAGGGCCATGGAGCCATGTTTCAAGGAGGATGGAGCAGCTGAGTATATCAGACCTTGTCCAAGGTCCTTCTTCTAGGGCCAGCTCTGTCAGGCAACTGTCAACTCCTCCAAGAAGCCTACACCCAGCCAAATTTTAGTACCTCTGTGATAACATGGGGGTACAATCTCTGATGTGTACATCTCCCCATTAACTTTCCAACTGAGGGCAAGAACAGTATCTTATTCAACTTGTGCTCCCCGGTACCCAGCAGAGAGCTTCTGTGGAATGAATCAATGAGCCCATGAGTTCTCGATGTCTTCCACATCGTTCTTTCTACCCTTTTCTAGCAACCATTCCCAAATCAGGTCCCCAACACCAGGACACTGCTCCATCTGCTAGAACCACTGGGCTTGGGGCCCCAGTGACCCTGGGTGCTAGAGGTAGCTGGTATAGACTTGAGAGAAGCAATCACAGGTAGCTCTTCCTAGCTCCACCTCTGGTGACGTCACATTGGTGGTTTGAAATCAGCCATGGTGAAAGTGTTTACACCACAGAAATCAGCAAAATGTCAGAATTCCACTGCCAGGGCCAGTCTAAAAACTATTCCCGCAGGACTTGCATAGGTAACTTGGGGACATTTTGGTGACATCTTAATAAGTGAGTCTTCTCGAGGTTGTTCTAATAGAGTTTCTGGGAGCTGCAGTAACACCAACCAATCCTCTTAAGTCTGGACCATCGGATTTGAGATTCTATGTTTGTAAAATCAGGTGATGTTGGGGAAGGAAGTGTCCTTACAGTTAATCCCAGGTAAAGGCTTACCTGGGAAGCTGACTCAGTCTCCCTGCTTATTATAGTTTAGGTCCCCCAGAAACTATTCAATCCTGAGACAAGGATTCAGGGCAGGGGGTTTATTCAGGAGGAGCAAGAAACTCTGGTATGAGAGAAGGGAAGAGAAATGGGATTCAGAGAACTGTTTTATGAACAACAGGTGTGTTAGCAAGCCTGTGACCACCGTGGCAACTAAAGCAGAATCCCACGGGGGAGCTCTGGGAAATGGTGCTCAGCCCCCGTCTCAGAATGACTCCGTCTGAGGTAGCCGGGGTGTTTGGACACCCACTGTCCAGAGTCACTGGGGAGAGCAGCTTCTAGGGTTGTTCACCGCTTGGCACTTCCATGGTTCAAAAAAAAGCCCTCGGGCACAGCTGCAGGTGCTGGCGGTTGGGAGGCAGCCCACACCCACCGAGATAGTAATATCGGGAAGGTGGGGGGACACGTATGGGGTAGCGATGGCATCTGCACAGTGGCATCCGTGGTTCTTACAAGTCATTCAGAACTCTTAGCAAAATGATAGGCAGGGAAAGCCCAGATACACTTCTGAGGGCTCCTAGCGGGTGAAGAGGGGCGACCCTGGCTTTCTTCCTGTGCCTGGCAGGGTACAGTGAAGAGTCCAAAGTCCAAGTAAAAGCACAGACTTGACCCTTCACTAGCTTCATGGCCTTGACTACGTGCTTTAACTCCTCTCCGCCTCAGTTGTCTCATCTTCAAATGGGGAGAACAAAACCTACTCTACTTATCTCATGGAGTTGCTGCTGGAACTAAACGCACTATTGTGTTTGTGGGAGGGCTTTGGAAGAGAAAGCACTTAGGCGTGCCAGCTGTCATTAAATTGCTTCTTTTCTGTGGGCTTGTTCACTTTCTTACCTCACTTAATTGCTCAGGGAAAGAGATTCCCATCCAGTGATATTATATAATGCAAAGCCAAGGCTAGGAACATCCATTTGGAAACTACACCCAAACAAGTGTTAAAACTACCCAAATAAGAAAATGCAAAATGACATGAAACATGTGTTCCAAGTTATAAATAAATTAGCAAAAATCCAGGGGCTTCTCATTTTTCCTGAAAAAATTCAGTGGTTGGGTCGAGCTGACCTCAAACCACAGAGAAATTTTAAACTTAGTATGAGAAAAATCAGAATCTTTTAAGATGAGGGTGTTAGATCTCCAACTGCGGGAGGATTCAGGGAACTGTTTTATGAACAGCATGTATGCACGAAACTTGGTATGAGTGGGTCCTTGTGTATGTGTGTGTGTCTGTACTGAAAAATATACATGTATTGTGGGCCAAGTTCCTGTTGACTTTGGAAGTAGCCAACCTTCTGTTTCCTCTGCAGCAACTGCCAAGAGGGAATTGGAGAATGAAAATGCATACTTGTGAAGGCAAGAAATAAAAACAGCGTTAAATGTCAGGACTGAACGATCTGAGATGTGCCTCACATGCTCTCAGATCGGCATCGCCATGAAGATTTTCTGCATTTGCACTTAGTGTTCCTTGCATCTGTGAGGCAGGGGGGAGGAAACCATTCAGCTTAACACTGTGCAGGGTTGGAGCTCAAAGGCTTTTGCAAGGGTCATCCAGATATGAGAAGGGTTTGGTGCTGTTGTCTGGCTTAGCAAGCCCCAATAAAGTAGTTCTGCTGCCCTCACAGAAAGTTACTGGGATGATGGAAATGTTTTATATATTTGTTGAGGTGTGGGTTGTATAAGTATATGCATTTGTCCAAACTCATCTGATAGTGAGTACAGTTAAGATCTGTGCATTTTACTCTATGCAAATGATGCCTCAATTTAAAAAAAAAAAAATTGATGCCCTCTTACTTTATTACTTGCAAGGACCAGCTTCAATCCAACCCTCAGCATGGTCTGTCTCCCCACTGACTTTCCACTCTTGCCTTTTGCTACCCAGCCTGCCTCCCAACGCTCACATGCACGCGCACAAGCAAATGCACACGCGTCACCAACAGGTGCTCATCTAAACATATAGTGTGATGAGCAGGGGATTAGGGGGAAGTAGACGCTGGAGAGAGAAAAAACTCAAGACCCAGGCTCTGCCCTCAGAGAATTTGGACTAGCTGGGGAGGTAAGAATGTGCCCCGGGCACATTCAGTACCTGCTGGGCAATAATGAACTTGGAAGAGGTAAATGGACTCGGGGCAGGAGTAAAGCAAAGGTGGGAAGGAGGTGAGAACCCCACCTGGCTGGACTGACGATCTGAAAAGAGAAACAGGAGTGTGCTAAGGTGGAAAAGGCAAATTGCTCCAGTCTGGAGAGGGCTCTGAGCGCCCAACTGCAGAGAGGGGACATCAGGATAGGAGATAGTGACATGAGGTCTTTAGCAGAGTCTCTAGCTCTGCTCATTAGCAGCTACCCTATTGCAGCGGAAGAACCACTGTAGCCCTCTTTTCATTTTGATTTTGAATTACAATACACATTGATAGCCCCAAAATGGAAGCAGCGCAGCTGTCCATCAACAGGAGAATAATTAAACACACTGTGGTATATTTATACTGTTATGGAAATCAATGAGCTATTGATGCAAAGAAAACTATGAAGGAATCTTTAAAAATGATGTCAAGTAAAAGAATGTTCACATAGAAGACTGCACACTATAGGATTTCATTTCCGTGAAGTTTTAGGACAGGCTAAACCACCTGTGGTGGAGAAACTTAGACCAGTGATTGTCCCTGGGTGAGACTGCCAGGAGGGCACGAGAGAACTTTCTAGAACGATGAGGTAATCTTCTGCATCAGGATGGAATTTGGGTTCCATGGTGCATGCATTTCTCAGAATCCATTGAACGGTGCAATTTTGATCTGTGAATTTTACCACATAAAAATTGCATCTAAGAATAAAAGACCCGCGAACTACAACTGACCTCTACTTAATGAGATGCAGGCAGGGGCGCAGTGTACTGGTCTCTGCTGCTTACTTTGAAGTTCATTAAAAAATAAGATGGTGTAATTATTTTAACTTTTCTGAATGCTTGAAAACTTTCATATAACATTTTAGGCAAAAAAATAAAATAAAATAAATAAAAATCAATGCCTACTCATTAAAAAAATCACATAAAAGTGAGGGAGAGAGAGGACGATGGGCAGAGATCACATTGCTTCTGGAACATTATCCAGGAAGAGGCACCCAGGGCCTCTCTGCTTCCAGCCTCTCTCTGACCAGTCCCTGCAGCCTCACAGACACACTGGTCTTCTTGTAAACCACATTCAAAATGAGACCTTGGGGTAGTCATCATTCATTCATCAATTACATATTAATCACGTGATGTGTGCTAGCCCCGTGCCAGGCAGAGGGCATCTGTAATCTAGTAAGGTATTGAATAAGAGCTACAGGTGATGAGTTTATAAAAGCGCAGCCAGGGAGGTGGGCCAGGCAGTTTGCCTAGTGGGTGGGGAATAATGGCCCCCAGCCACTGAGAATTTATCACACATCGGGCCCTGTTCAAGAATTTCACGTGGATTAACTCAGGGACTCTGTGCACACACCCGTAACGTTGAAACTGTATTATCCACATTTTACACATCAGAAAAGCAAGGCTCAGGGAAGTTAAAGTCACTTGTCCATGTCTACACAGCAAGTAAGTGACCAAACAGGGACTGTAAACCCAGGAAGCTGGATCTGGAGCCCATGCCCTACATCAGGAGATGGCAAATTTTTTCTATAAAGGGCCAGAGAGGAAATATTTTAAGCTTTGTGGGCCACACAGTCTCTGCCAAAACAACTCAACTTGGCTGTTGTTGTGTGAAAATAGCCATAGGTGATATGTATGTGAATGAGCTGAGTTCTGATAAAATTATATTTACAAAAAAAACAGGCAATAGGCCAGATTCGGCCTCTGGGTCACAGTTTTAGGACCCCTGTGCCAAACTACCCGGAGTCTCCAGTGGCTGGGAGATGTTCGCACTAGACCAGAAAGCCACTGAAGGAACCCCCAACTACTGACTGTCACTTCCATGTGCAGGTGTGAGGGTCAGATAGCAAGGAATAAATACAGGCTTTGAGAGCCCTGATCTCTAACAATGAAAACTCAAAAATACACCCTTGGGTGCATATAGCAGTTCATGACCAAAGGAAGGCTGCAGAGAGAAAGGTGAGAAAGTTAAAACACTCAGATACTAGGAGAAAGAGTGAGTCGTCTTTCGTCTCTGGGCCCAGATTAAGATTTCCGGCAGCACTGTTCTTCGAGATTTTATGTGAACATAGGAAGAGTCAAGTTCAAATGCTTTGGTTTAACATGATTCATCTTGAAAATACCTGACCAAAGAGAATTTTCCTACTTGGATCTTTGCTCTCACTGGCTCTTGACTTCTTAAGAGTAAGAAATCACTATCCTCCATTCTTGCTGCTGACAAGGTTTTGACCCCAGAGCCCAAAGGGCAGGCTGAGCTGGGCATGCATCGCCCCTGTTCGTAGAAGAATCTGTGTGTGCTGTGTTGAATGTGAAGAGTTCAAAAGGATTTCTGAGTGTTTCTTTATGGTTTCAGAGTCAACCCAAATACAGAGCGACCAAGGACAGCCTCGGAGGCTCTTCCTCATTCTGCTCAGGGCCGTCGTGCACCGAGGAGCCCACTCTCCCTGTGACACTGGGCAGGGCACATGGGCTCATCACAGAGTCAGTGTGGATGGAATATTTGGGGGGAGAACATCTCTGAGTACAACACAGTTGTGATGCACTCCTGAGTTCTGGCCTCCCTGTACCAGCCCCGCTAATGAAAGAGGAAAATCTGTCCACAGCCAGGTTGAGGGTGTGCATGAAGCTCAGCTATCAGTTGGATTGAGATGGGGCAGATACACCATTTTTCTGCACTGAATTAACCAGGTCAACCCATTGCTTTAGTGTCATGGAAATATGACATGAGTCCTTCTTTATTCTTAGGAAGGCCTTTGGTGGTTGAGAACCATTTCCCAGCTGGGACGAGCAGATGGTTGACTCTCAGGGACTATGAATCACAAGAGAAAGAGTCCAATTTACTCCCTCTGTGACAGAACGTTGCTTAGTGAGATATAATTGGATCTTCACAGAAAGGGCTGGCTGATTAGGGCATACGGTGTCCTGTCACCAAAAGATGAACTGGACATGCCCACCTAAGGAGACACCTCCATGTCCCCTCAATGCATACCTTGGCAGTGAACTGGTGAAATGACAGCAAGACATACCTTGAACCTTGTCAGAAGGGCCCAAGGCCACTGTACTAATAATCACCACTTAGTTGTCTAATGAAAACAATGCACAAATCAGCCAGCCTCACTTTCCCTCTTCATGAACGTGGGTGAGCTTTTCACTCCCTGCAGAACAGCGTACATCGGTTGGGGACTGTAGTCCTCAAACCTGGATGCTTATAAGATAAATGTCAAAGTCCCATCCTCAGAACCTCTGGAGATCAGAAGAGGTGGATTTAGCCTTCGTACTTACTTTCTCTAAATGAGTGGTTCTGCCCTATGCATCAGAATCACCTGGAATTAAAGCATAATTCGATAGGCCTGCTCTAGAGCTTCTGATCCAGGGGGTCTGGGTGGGACTTGAGATTCTAACAAGTTCTCAAGTGCTGCTGTGGCTGGCCCAGGACCACCCTTGGAGAACCATTGCTCTAAGGTGTCCCTTCTGTTTCAGGGCAGCCGGCCTCACCACCTTGCTCAAATGCACAAGTGACATCTTCTCTACACTATGGAAGAAACTCTCTGACCTTTTTTGGCCCCTCAGTACTCTCTACCTGCACTGCCAGACACTGTAGCCACTAATCGCATGTGGCTCTTTAAATGCAAATTTCATTAAAGATAAACAAGATTAAAATTTTATTCCTCAGCTGCATGAGCCATATTTCAAGCACTCAATAGCCATGTGTGTCTAGTGGCTACTGTACTGGACAGCACAGATGGGGAACGTCTCCATTCTCACAGAAAGTTCTACCAGACAATGGTCTTCTCCAGGAATTCCAAAAATTCCAAAATTCTCTCTCTCTCTCTGTCTCCCCCCCATCCCTCATCAATTTTCCTGGTAACCCCCTTACTGTACTGTGAAAACCAAACTCCCCAAAATCCTTTTACAGCATCAGAGATGGAATTTTAACTTTCCTTTACTTACACATTACACCAACCCTCATCTACCTCTTTCCATCAAGTTAGGGGAAGGACACAGACATTTTGATGCAAGAGGGATAAAACGTTTATTTATATGTTTCCATTCCTCATGCCATGAAATTCACCCTCAAAGCAGTACGAATTTGAGAAAGCAAGAGCTCCCTGGAGGTGAGGAAACGCATTGGCAGGGAAGTGTTGTGAGCCACAAGAATCACGCAACATATGCTGGAGAGTCGGAGTGGCCCTGGGGCCGTCCAGCTGGGGCGCTGCTGTTGAAGGTGAGGACAGGATCGGGCTGAGAGTAGACAAAACAAAGACAATCCTGGGTTTCTAGGAGGGCACACATCGCAGGCACAAGCTGCAGGGCATGGCTGCCAAAGCTGTCTGTTGCTTTTTCATCCTAGAGGAGAGATTTGGAATCACTGCCACCCGGAGTTGCTGGAGTGCCCTGCACTAAGCAGATGCCTTTGCAGAAGCCTAACTCACTCTCATCCTTCCTTACAGATTCGGCTGAACAGCAGGGGGCTGATCTACTCCGTGGGCTTGCTCCTGGCCTCTGTCTTTGTCACGGTAGGTCTGCAGCTCTCTCCTCATTCTCGAGTTTGCCTGTCCTTCTCTCCTTTTGGGTTCTCTGGAGACCAGATGGGCTTGGCCTCCTAGTGAATGGGAACAATCCCCCTCCAGACATCCCATCTCCTGGCTACTTCTTCTAGAAATGTGTCTTACCAACTCACTAGAAAGTCTTCTTCCTTTCTGAAAGAAGCTGGCCCTCCTCTCAGATGCACGGCCCTGTCTCATGTCAAGCAAAACTGTTTTATTGAAAGCAAAGAGGAAATCCCACTTCACCTGTAAGATTAGTCATGGGAAGGTAGAATTCAGTTAATTGATTGTTCCAGGTTACTAAATGTCTCTATAAATCCTTGGATTTGACTAATACTCAGAGACTAGAAATGTATTTTATAGAGAGTGCACTTTTATGCCTTTCCACTCTCTAAGCCATTATGCCCATTCGTATACTTCAATATTCCCAATTCAACCAACATGTCTGGTGGGACCGAATTCACACCAGTGCATGACTGACTCACACGAAATATCTACTGACATAGAAATATGCTGTTGAATTTTCACATTCATGAACACTGAGATGCAATATGTGTCTTCCTTAATTTTTCAAGGAAATACTCATTGAGTTTCACCTGGCATGATGTCAACATACATATGCAAGAGAATGGGGGTTCAGAAAGGCAAGCAGAAAGCAAGAGAAGCAATTTAGAGGGTCAGGATGTGAATCAAATGTCAAGATTTTACCAAAGCAAATACTCCCTTTCACAAAGTGAAAATCTGCATAATTCGTTCTTCCGTAGTTTAGGAGATTCTTCAGTTCTGGTGTGACTTGAAGTTATGATACTTGTAAGAGTCACACACTATGCTTAAAGCTTTGCATATATTCTCCCATTTGGAGCTCATCACACCCCCATGCGGTAGTAGCTAATGTCAGCCCCATTGCACAGATGAACACCTGAGGCCTAGAGAAGTTAAGTGACTCACCTTTGTTGAAGGGAGAAGCAAGACGGCTGACACCAGAGTACACGCTCACAGCCTCTGTGCTTTTCCTTGGGCTGTGCTATAGTCATACAATCTACAGGAGACCATGCTAACCACTTGCAGGGCTGTCGAAATGTGGTTGTTGAAAGGCTAAAGAGAAGTAGGTTTGGGAAGGAAAAGCAATTTCAAACACCTTAAGTTTGCAATGCCTATTTCACATCCAAGAAAAGAGATCAAGAAAGCCATTGGAAACATAATTCTGAGTTCAGGAGAAATGTCCCAGCTAGAGACACCAGCATGGAAATGGTACTTAAAGCCCAGCAATTGGGGGAGATCACCAAGGGAGTGAGTGTAAGTGAAAAAGAGAAGAGGCCCAAGATCAGAGTCTTGGTGGCCTCCGATGGGAAAGATGAAATACCTAAAGACGCAGAAAATGAGCAGCTGGAGAGGTAGGAGGAAAGCCAGGAGAGTGTGACATCTGGAAGCCGAGTAGAGAAGAGGTCCCCAAGTGGAGGAAGATGTGGGCTGTGACAGGTAAGATGAGCCCTGAGCATTGGCCACTGGGGTTAGAAATGCAAAGTCACAGTGACATGATGGTGGTTCTGTGAAGCTGAGCAGAAGTTGCTAACAGAGAATGGAAGGGGAGAGATTGGAGTCAGCCAGCTGATGGTCACGACTCTTTCACGTTATCTGGCCATAAAGAAGAAGAGAAATGGAAATTAAGAAAAGGTGTAGTTATTTTAAGATGAAAGAGATAATGGCTTTCTCAAATTTAAAGTGAGACCCATCAGCATGGCCCTGATGGTCAGCTGCATGGACGGAGCATGGACCAGGTGGAGACTTGAGTTGAACTGAAGTGTTGTGGCTTAGCCAAGCAGGGACAACAGCGTGGGGGAGAGGCCAGGGAATCAGGGCAGTGCCTGGGAGCAATTCTAGTGATTGTGGAAGAAAGTGAGGCAGAGTAAGGAGGGCAGGGGAGGGAAGAGTGGGTGAAACCCAGGGAAATGGTGATGGTGTCAATGAACTATAGAACTTGGGGGTTTGTGGGGTTGTGGGAGCCGGGAAGTAGGCCGGAAAGAGAGATTCAAGCCAGAAAGTGGGATGTTTACGCTGAGATGACACAGCTGGTTCTTTCACTTGTGATAGCAGGATTTAGGTCACAGTGCTGCCCAGTAGAACTTCCCATGTTCTACTGAGGACATAGACATCTCTAATGAGATGGCCTGTCCCTGTGCTGGACAGCAGCCACTAGCTACATGCGTGTGACTAGTGAGCACTTGAAATAGTGGGATTTCAACTGTGTTTTTAATTTTATTTCATCTAAATTTAAATGGGTAGCTCCTATGGCCGAGGCAGGGTGGAGGACCAGGACTTGAGGAAACAAGGTGTTGGAAAGCCCCTCTCTGGGGCAGAAAGCTCCAAAGACGGGTGGTGACCAGGGTTGCACAGTTGGCTGCAGCCAGATGGCATAGACAGGGACAGTCTGAAGACCTGAGATTCCGAGCTCAATGTTTCATGACGGAGAGAAGAAAAATGATTTGAGAATTCCTGAGGGGCTGGGGGGACAGCTTGCTGACATCCAGGCATAGCCTGTGCTGCCTGAGCGTACTGCAGGGGTGACGATGGCCCCCCAGGGGAGAACCGGGGTCTGTCTAGGGCAAGGTGAGGAAGGGCCCCCAGGGATATGGGATTGGAGCCCAAGGGACAAGGGGTGGCTGCTGTGACTGTGCTTACTAGTCTTGTCATGTTTTTCAAATTATTTCGTCTCATCTTGATCTTGATGTTCTTGCCTTCTACAATCTGAGAGGTGGATTTTGCATGCTTAGAGAGCATTGGCACCCTGCCTGGAGCCCACCATCGGCAGCCCTTCCCTTGGGTCCCTCCAGGTCCCCCGCCCATGGCCATCTCTTCCCAGTGCCTTCTGAACCCCTTCTGTGCCTTGCAGGTGTTTGGCGTCCATCTAAACAAGTGGCAGCTGGACAAGAAGCTGGGGTACGGGTGCCTCTTCCTGTACGGCGTGTTCCTGTGCTTCTCCATCATGACCGAGTTCAACGTGTTCACCTTCGTGAACTTGCCCATGTGCGGGGACCACTGAGCAGCCACCGGCAGGGGCTCGGTTCCTTCTTTTCTGTGCAATACGAGACCCGGCCACACCCGAGTCACGCGGGCCCCCGGGGCCATGGCGTTTGCCTCTCCCGTGCTGTCCACAGGCCTCAGCTCCTGTCCTGGTGGCCCAGGTACCCCCTCCCCGTCCCTCTCTCCCCAACCTCCATGGGTCCAGCCTACGCCGCACTCCCTCCTCCATGTGAAGACGCCCGACATCCACATGAATTCCCAAGCTCCATTTCTGAACAGTGACTGAGATTCTAGAAAAACTGGCTGCTAACTGGCCCAAGCCAGGCAAAACTTACTACAATCCCTCCTCCTTTTTTAAGTTATTTGATGGAAGACTAACCTAATTTATGACCTGAGACTGTTGAAGACGTATAAAGAGGAGAAAGTCCACTGATCCCAGGGAGCGTTTGGGATTTTGTTTTGTCTGGAGGTGATTTCTAGGTAACTGGCTTTGGGGGTTGTTTTATTTCGAGGGGTTTCCCCATTTACTCCTTTTCTTCCAGAGATCAAGAGCTTTTGTTGCATCTTCTTTCACTGGGCTCTGGATTAGTCAAGGATCCAAAGGTTGCACCTGCTGTGTCCTCTGGGATTGAATCCCAGGCACATCGGAGTCTGCATGGATTTAGTGCTTATTAGAAGAACCACGGGGCAAGGCCACCGGGAACAAATCCATGTCATTTTATACCCAAGGACGCCTCACTAAAGTCCTGTGGGCGTCACTTAGGGGAGCGCAAGTTTTTGGAGGAAGAAGACAGCTTCCCTCATGTCCATTATGACCATCTCTTTCACACTAGGTTCTTTCTAGTTTTTCAAGCAATAGTTCTCGCCTGCCTGAGGCCTTTGACAAAGGGGCCCCAGTTAAACTATCCACCTGTGAGGCGCCAGGCAGTCAATGACAGAAGCTTCCCCAACTTGTGAGTCCCTGAGATGTGCTCTTGTTGCTTGGCATTTGGGGTGACAGGGAGTGACCCAGAGGCCACCACTGCTTTTCATGCAGGAATTACAGACACTGGTTTCTTGGAAAATGGAGAGAAGCGCACTTTGCACAGATATCGTCAATTAAGTCCCATTTGCCACTTGGTATCGAGTACACTGGACCCTGACAGCTGGCTCTTGGGCAAATGTCCTTCCTCACTGGACGCCGCGGTCAAGTCGTCCCAGCTACACCCCTCCCCTTCCGGAGGGATGGCCAGGGAAGGAGAAAACAGAACTGACACCTTCGAAACCACAGAATGTTCAATGCAGACTCGCTCAAGGGCATAAGTTATTGTGAACGTTTTTGCCAATCACTGCTCGGCAGCCCTGCTAGATTTTGTATGATGCTGAATTATTATGCAGACTAATTCTACCGAGTTGAGACACACTCATGCTTGTTACACTTGTATTTATTGAAACTGTGGATTCTTGCCCGTGCTGTCCCTTGTATTTACTTTAAGCACTGATCACTTATCATTCATTCGGTATGGTTTTCCCCGTCCCTTGTACACATTCTGGTATGAATTGTAAAAATAACCTGCTACAGATTGGTTGGATGTCTCTGTCTGTGGTGCAAGCCAAGGCCAGCATTAGCGGATGAGGCACCTGCCCAACTGAGGAACAGGGGAGGATATCACCAATTTGGGCTCTCAGAGCTAAGACACACTTATTGATTCTGTTGCACATTTTGCACTGGTTTATGGCAATTGTTTTCTTGGACGGATAGTGTAAAATAAACTTCTCTGTTCTGTATCCTTCCTGGAGCCCAAGCTGCATTACTTTCTCCCCTGGAATGCTGTTCATTTTACATGGAGGGGAATGCATGAAAGATGAAAGGCTCACGGTGACTAAGTGGCCGGGCATTTGTGCATGCACTGTTTCTGCATTGACTCGCATGGAAAGCTGGTGTGTGTCTGGTAGATTGCAAGACTGAAGTGGGTCCCCTCTCAATCTTAAAGGGACTTTGGACCTGTCATCCTGTCTTAGAATTCTAGAATCCCACCTGTCCTAGAAGACACTTGACAGAGTCATGTTAGGAATTCGTTCTTTCAGATGGACACGAGAGAAAGAGCATCACGGGTGCTGATGGCGACATCGTGCAATGGTCAAATTCTCTGTCCTGTCTGATGGTGGTAGATTTTAACTGGAAAAATTATGACTTCCCCAGAGCCGATTCCTTAAAAGAGGCAGTAACACATAGTTGTAATAAGCCATGTTCTGATGTTCTGATCTTCTGTGACTCTCAAGAAATAACCACCCAGATCTAAAATTAGATCTGATTTCTACCTGAAATGCAACACAATCTATTTGTAGGAATCAGAAGAAAAATAGCTACTGATTCACAGCACCAATTTTATTTAAATATTTAAAAATTATATATTCCCAGGGTGGGATCAAATACTAGATGCTTATCTTTTTTTTGAGTGTTTACATCTTAAAATGTTTTACTACTATCTTTGTGCATTTTACAAATATACCCTGGACACAGAGCAGGATATTTTCATCCCACGGATTGGTGCTTAGAAAGCATAAGGTACTTTTATATTAAATATTCTGTTAGACTAGTCTTAATTAGTTTTACTCTTAGTCTCAAGCAAAGACATTTGGTCAGAAGGTTTTTATTTTTATTTTTTTTTTTTTGAGACAGAGTATCACTGTGTTGCCCCGGCTAGAGTGCCATGGCATCATCCTAGCTCACAGCAACCTCAAACTCCTGGGCTCAAGCCATCCTCCTGCCTCAGCCTTCCAAGGTCAGAAGGTTTTTAAAAAACAACAGCACATTTTCTATGAAATCTTTAAAAACTGTGACTCCATTTTCAAAATCAAAATTCTAGGATGAGGTAGAGTTTCCATGTTTCTGTGCATGATGATTGCCTACCCAGGAACTGTGAGAATTTTCTTTGTGAAATGACGATTTAGCATATTTCTGTCCAGATCTCAGCCATGCACGATGGCATCTTGAATCGCTGATTGAGAACTTGGTTTGAAATGAGTCGGCTGTCCAGGGCTGCAGAATTGCTGATGTTGCTATCTTCGCTGCTTCTGCTGCTCTGGGATTTGAGGGGGGCTGGGATGGGTTTGAGGAAAGAACATTTTTCAGTATCTCCAAACCTAACAGTGTTGCTAGAGAAACTCCCACAGCAATTTTCTGAGACGGCTGAAGTCCCCAGGCTGCCGTCTCATGCACAAGTGGGACATCCCCCTAGCCTTGGCCAAAGGCAGGTGGACACTGGGGCTCCCGTACTTTCTGCAGAGCACATCCTAGCGCCCTCTCCCCCGGAGACACCTAAAGAAGGACCTCTTCTTCTAGAGACTCTGTTCCCACGCTGGCCCGGGCTTGAGGCTACTGTCAGCATAGGCATTCAGATGGCCTCAGATACACAGGCCACGAAAAGGGAATTTTCCCAGGCACACTGGAAAGGTAACTTCTGCCTCCTTCTGAAGGAAAGTGCTGGTCCTGCCTTTTGAAGAATAGTGAACTTTCATAGGTACGTGTTTTGTATTTACCTCCATAAAAGACACCTGGGATGGAGGATGGGTGGGATTTCCTGGGTCTTTTGCTGCAGACACTTACAGCTTACAGTCCTAAATTTACAAACTAGGGATTTGAGACTCTGTATAGCTCAAACAGCACATTTGAACTCATTGAAAGCTCTTGGGCTTCAAAGAAAAACCTAAATGTTAAAAAGGGGGGGGGAATATTATAAAGTCCAGACAGTTTTCAATTGCGGTATATAAAAATAGCAATAACATCCAACTTGCAGTAAATGTAACCGTATGTAGCCTTAGAACTTTACCTAATTGTTCTTGAAAATATTCAGATTGTTGGGAAAAATTAGAAGTGGGATATTGGTGATGGTGAAAGTGTTTTTCAAGATTTATTTATTTTCACCTTTTCAAAATAAGATAACTGTCCCATTAATAGAATAATTATCCAATTATTCTGACCCATTTCCATCAACTATTTTGAAATAGATGGGACATTTCCATGCTGGATTTTGCATAGTTTTATACTAAATAATGAATCTTGTTTATTTTGATATTTTCTGCAATGGCTGCTAATACACACACACACACACACACACACACACACACCATCTATCTGATACCAAAACTCTGTATGAAAACAAGCCAGTGAAGCTTTGAAATTCTTCCAAATATCCAACTGTCTCTTATTATATAACTGCAGGAATGGGGTGGATTCAGCAAACTAGTCTCTGTTAAATACAAAGCTATGTGTTCATTGCATCATCATACAGAGATGTGGGCACTTCTGAGTGGCTGAAAAAGTCAGGAACCAAGGCCGTGGAGCAGGGAGCAGATTAGCAAAGTACGTGAGATAGATTATGCCGTGCCCCAGAAATGATTTCATGTTGAACTTTATGCTTAGTTTCAGAACACAGGGCAGAGTAATAAAACTCCATAAAAATGTTTCAGATGGCTTACTGTTGCACTCAAGGCATTTATTTTCTTAATAAAGTATACCCAGTAGTCCCATTAATTTAAGAAGTTTTTGCTAAACCTCAATGTAGCAAATATTCTTGCCAAGTTGCAGAAATTTAAGCATAGTGAGTAGTCATACTTAATATTCATTTTGCTTTTGGTCTTTGTTTTTGCAGCAGGTAGGAGGAAAGGGAAGATTTAAGATTACAGTTTTGGCATATATAGTGTGCCATTTGAGGGTTTTTCTTACTTGGATTAATTTACATAAACATATGCCTATATACATAAATTATATTTCTTCTTTACACAACTTCCAACTTACCCTATTTATCCAAAGCCGAATTTGGAGATGTTGCATCTTCTAGTTTATTGGGACAATCAATGCAGGAACTAATTCCAGAAAATTACAAGTAAAACTTGGAATGAAATGTGATGAGCAATTTCAGAATCCTTATAGTTGTGGGTGGGTGCAGTGGTTCATGGCTATAATCCTAGCACTTTGGGAAGATAAGGCAAGAGGATTGCTTGAGACCAGGAGTTCAAGACCAGCTTGGGCAATATAGCAAGACCCCATCTCTACAGAAAAATAAAAATTATGTGGACATGGCGGTGTGTGCCTGTAGTCCCAGCTACTCGGGAGGCTGAGGCAAGAGGATCGCTTGAGCCCAGGAGTTCAAGGTAATAGTGGGCTATAATCATCCCACTGCACTCCAGCCTTGGTGACAGAGTGAGACCTTGTCTCAAAAAAAAAGAAAAAAAAAAAAAAAGAAAAAATCTTTAC